>JAWZYV010005290.1:0-32086 GCA_038373885.1 Cheiracanthium punctorium
TTTCCGAATTAACGAGTAACCTTTCTGAGTTTTTCATAAAAAGTAACATGCACGAGATGAAGCGTTTCAAGTAACATCAACTAGATGGCAGCACCAAACTCTAACGGAAGGCGCGCGCAGGACCAGCGATCAGAATCGAATCCAGGACAGAAGGGCCTATAGTAGGACAGCACGTTACTGCCACGCTGTGATTCTCTTCCCGGAATTTGCTTTAAAAGTAAACTGACTGCTGTTGTGGTACGGCTTGTTTTGGAAACTTAAAATTTTTTTGAAGTATTTTGTAAATGGAGGGAAAATACCATAATTAATAAATATAAATAAAAAATCTTAAATCTTTTATCGTCCACATAAATTATTTTCAGGATATAATGTCCTGTTTTATTTAAGTATTCATCCGGCGACTTCACCTGGTGACTGGTCACAAATAAACTTCACAGTGACCACACAGTGGAGTTACATCACTCACAAGTTACCAGACCCTTATTATCGCATGGGCAAATCGGGACTTTGCCCAGGGCCCCCAGTTTCAAATGTTGTTCTGAAATATTCTTTTATATGTCAAAATATTATGAAAAAGAAAACAAATTTTATAGATGGGGACCCCCAAATTCAATTCCAGGGGTCCCTGTTGGTCATAATCGGGCCCTGTAAGTTACAATGTGACAGTTCTGTGACAATTGTGACCCTCTGTGACATCACAGCGACTCTTTTGTGACTATCTGTGCTATTAGGGAAGACGTGTTCACTCATCCCTCTGTCTCTTGGCACTTGGCGCATGCGCGCGAAGTCCCAAATAAAGATTTCCTTTCCCCGTAAATATTTTACACCGAAATATGGGTTATGCTTCCGAAATCGTGAGTTCGAGTAGAGCATCGGTAGGTTACGCTATACTTTCGGAAACCTTTCCGCTATAAGTATGTAACGTTTCTGAATTTTTTTTTACTGTGTACTTTAGGTGGGTTTTACAGAGCAGCCTTTTCTAACCACTGTATCGTTATGTTTAATATTTTCTACTTTGGCTCAATCCGACAATTTTTACTTGTTCCACGAAGCTGGGTCACATTTTCGAACTTTTAGCCTGGTTTAACGGGCCTGTGGAGGTCTTCGTACTTCCCACCTGGCGTGTCATTGTACTTTCGAAAGCGCTAGTTTATACTCTAATTTCTTAAGATCTACATTTTCACTCACATTGACTATGTTAAATTGGAATTTTCCTTTTAAATTTACAGAATTCAATTTCCTGAAACATTTTTTTTTATCGTGAGATCGTGCATAAAATCCTGAACTTGTTTACTCTTTAAGCATTATACCCTCCGTCTTAATATCTGCTACTTATCTATAGTTAGAGTTGTAGACTTAGCATTTTTTGTCGTTCCTTAGTTTTTTGTCACGCTGTCAATAATTGACAAATTTGGTTTTTATACTAGTCTGTCTGGGTATTTACCGCACTGCAAGATGCACTACAGAAACACTTGCGTCTCCATGACTTATAGAATTATTTTCTGGACTCAAATCATCTTTCGTTGCTTTTTGTGCTGGATTCTTCAGATTAGCACCATTGAGGCCTGTTTGTAGTTTTTTTGGAAACTATATCGCGAGCTGTGCTCGCCTGGTTTATATAAAAAAAGGAAAATTGGCCATTGTTTAGTCCATGCCTAAAATCTCGCCATATGTCGTCGACTTTGGCGAGTTTTGCCGAAATATCTCCACATTTGGTGCCAAAAATAACTTTGCATTTCACATAACTCTAAAACTTTTAACAGTAGAATGTTGAAATTTGGTATTTAGAACTATTGTAATATCTGACTGTGCATCTCTTTTTTGATTGCAATCGACTGGGTAATTTGTTTACCGGGTCAGCCACATGGCTTTAAATACATTAAGGTGTATGGATACATTCAATCCCTTGAAAGTCCGTGGTCTATAACTAATTTGTCCATCCCCAAAATCTTGCAAACTATCTCAAGCTTGTCGGCTTTTTGGTGAAATATCGCCCAATTTAGTGTCATAAGCAAATCTTTCGAATTGAATCCAGTTTGGCGATATCGAAATATTTTGGTAGAAATCACTAAACCTTAGTATTACTGCAGTATTCTGTCTCTTTCAAACGAAATAAGTTTAGATGAAGTGCCTCGAAAATGTCTTTTATTTAATAGACACGCAAAAAAGTCATGTGCTGTCCACATCATTTTTTTTTTAAAGTTGTGAAAAATTTCTGCCTTTTGGCTTAATACCTCTAAGACTGCTTGTGCGACGAGAAATTGGTCTGTCTCATCTCGACTACAAATCTGTCTCTCTGTTCTTTTCCTAACATCCCTGAGCATAGTTCTTTAATTCAATTCTGAAAATGTCGGCTATTATAAGGAATTTCTTTTTTTCCCGTACTTCAAAGAGATATTTGAAATTGTCTTGCTGTCACGGCGAATACGCTTCAGCAATGTAAAATAATATTATTGTTGTCAAACTTCTTCATGTTGAGACAATATTTTGATCCATTGAGATTTATTTCTTTCATTTAAATCTATGCTCTTTTATTTCTCTAACTGTGGACAACTTTTTACGCGTTGAGTTATTTCTTGAAAGCTTCATGTCTTTCCATTATTAAAAATATTTATGTCTGACTCGGTGTTTGCTACCTACGCATCGTTTTCTCACGTTTTTTTTTTAAATTTATTTATTTAATTAAGTTCCTTTTTTTACTTCCTTGTACGGAGTATGAGGAAGTATAAGGAAATATAAGGAAGTAAAGATGATTTGACAATTGCAAGGCCATTTCATATTTGAAAATTTCGAAATTTTGTCACTGTAACCATAAGTGTGAGAGGTTTATTGTTTTAAATCATCACAATGTGGACCCCATACATTCAAATAACTATGTCTAAACTTTCATTTCGATTCTTCAAACGCTTCGGCCACTAGGGACGCCTATACAGGGGAAGTTTCTTTTAGACCACCCTGTACTATAAATACCATAATGATATCTGGATGCCTTCTCTCTTGGTTACTACTATCTACATGTTATTTATGGACGGAGTATCTTACATGAAAGATGAGGGAGCTGGAGAAATATTTTAATCTCTTAGAACGAATTTTTTAATACTTATTTCTTCTTTTGCGAACATTTTTTTGCATTTTCCAAAGTAGTTTTTACAACAATTATTTTAGCCTTTTTATATTTGTGTCAATAGGTTGCATTCGACTACCAGCATTTGTGACAATACCATACAGTTTTATGGGGTTTTTTTAAACTTTTGATTTGTTTTAGCGCGTTTTTCGCTTGTTATAGCGACTATCTCTACACAAATGCAACACTAAAGGCGTTACCTAATATTAAAAGCGCTTGCGCCTCAGTGAAGGAATTCAGGGAGGGACTGGCTGGTTGCAGGTTCGATTTTACTACCAGTTTTGATTAAATTTACTTCTTATGGAAGTAAAAGATCTTAAGCTTGTGAAGCATGCAGATAGGCTTCTTTACGCATTTCCGTTATTTTACAGCAGTTTTTTCCGTATTACTCCGAAACTACCAGGTACTTCCGGTGGTAATTCCTTGCTTTTAGTGAATGCACATACGGAGGTTATTCCAAAAGTACCTTTTTTATCAGTAGTGATTAATTTCTTCTTTTTAGTTAACACAGACCTTTTGGTTCTTGCTTAGCAACCACAAATCTTTCTAATCTTTCTCCCTGTGGGCTTTCGGCTTAACCCGAAAACGTCAAAATCCAGAGGCGGATCAAGGCTATTGGGGGCCCCTGGCGGTAAAATTTTCGTGCCCCCCCCTAAGCCCAAGTTCCTTTCATAATTTAGTGTACTAAGGGCACTATTAGTTTTTTTCGTGAGGGGAGAGCACTGAATGATTTCACCCAATTGCTTTAACAATAAAATCAAACTCAACAAAAACTTGATAAACGAATTTATCAAACTTACACTTAATCAAAAAAGAATCTTTACGCTACTGCTTAAGAAAGTACTTTATATTTATTGGCGTCTTGATTTATCTTTTGCAAATTCATCAATAATTTCTGTGATGAAATCAATAATTTTTGTGTCTGCCAAACTTTTCTATTTTATGTATAATAAAGCCAAATTGTTTAATTGTTCTTCCCTAACGTAGTTCTCAAATAGTTCTTCACGCGTTTTAAAACCGAAAAAGACCTTCCCCCTGAAGCATTTGATATGGGTAGTTAAAGATATTTTTGGAGTAATTTCTACATTAGGAAAATTTTATGGCATTTGTTGTGCAGTCATGTAAATTACATATGAATTACAGACATGTTCATTGTTCTCTTCCAAAAATAGCAAGAAAGTGATTCAGTTCATTGACAAAATTTTAAATGTTTGTCATTTTTCTAAATATTTTTCAAGTTTTTTAGCTATTTTTTCTTTTCCTCTTTTGATAATTTATCACCAAAAAAGTACAATAAAATGCTCTAAACTTTTTTTACGTGTTTCCATTCTTCTGAATTATTTTGATTTAGTATACTGTCAATGAATTTACTAAAAAGTGTTCTCTTTTTCCAAATTCATAACCAGCGTCCTTGTTTTCATTGAAAAACACATTCCTTTTCTTGCAGTCTGGAATCCTTCTCACTATAGTTATCAAATGATAACCCTGACAGCTCAGATGCTTCTTCTTCGACTTTCTCAAATTCACCTCTTCATCTATAATAATAAAAATGAATGTTTGTAAATCTGTCTGTCTGTATGTGTGCGGTCTCCAGACAAACCTACTGCACGCAGAACTCTGAAAATTTGAATATATAAGCCCATGTGTCCGATAATGTGCACCTGACAATCAAAATTTTAAAATTTTAATTACTTTTTTAATTATTAATTAAAAACCGTTTTCAGGATGCCATGCTCGGCGAGTTTCGCCAGCATGATACTGTGAAACAAAATCGCATGCATTGGAAAACATGAAATGGCACGGAAATTTAGTCAGTTTTGCGCCAATCCATATCAATAAAAATGAATGTCTGAAAATCTGCATGCGTGCGATGTCCAGTAAAAACTACTGGACGCAGAACTCTGAAAATTCGAACATATGAGCCCATTCCTTCGGTAATGTACACCTGAGGCTCAAAATTTTTGAAATTTTAATTACTTTTTAAATTATTAATTAAAAACCGATTTTAGATCGTCATGTTTGGCGAACTTTGGCCTCATGAAAAGATTTATGCTTGAAGTGAGTGGTAACCGCAAAAGTAAAAAACCGTTTTTTACGTTGCCATGCTTGGCGAGTTTCGCCCGAATGCTACTATAAAACAAATCGTTTGCATTTGAGAAGCATGAAATGGCACGAAAATTTCATCAGGTTTACGCCAAATCTATCTATCTCTATAATAATAAAAATGAATGTTTGTAAATCTGTCTTTGTGCGGTCTCCAGACAAATCTACTGCACACAGAACTCTGAAAATTTGAATATATAAGCCCATGAATGCCGATAATGTGCACCTGAGAATCAGAATTTTAAAATTTTAATTCTTTTTTTAATTATTAATTAAAAACCGTTCTAAAACAGGAAATTTTCTTACCCTGTGTTACGAATTTTGGGAGCAACCCGCTGTTCTGGGGTTTAAAATAGTTTAAAATTCGTATTCTATGCGTTAAATAGTTAAATTTTGCTTTTTGTTGCATTGATATGTAATGTTCTGGAAATCTCGGGTTCTATGGGTCGTAGGTCTTCGAAAACCTAATTTTGGGGACTCATTTTTAGCGCCAAATTTGGCGATATTTCTTTTTTTAAATCGAAAATCCTTGATTTTACAAGCTAATTTGATTAATTGATTGAAATATTTAATAACTCCAGCAATTTTAAAGCAAATTATATGTTTATTTTTCTTTATCTATATCTATTCCTTTTACAATACCTGGCCAATTTTTTAAAAAAATTACTTAAAAACTGTGGTTTAAAAAATTATTTTGTGAAAAATTGTTCTGCCATTCGAATACTATGCGAAACTCCGCTTCCGTTTTTTCAAATGGGAGAAATGTGTGACGTCACAGCAGTGGGTTGTTTTTAGTGGTGCGTTTGTAATATGTACCTGAAACTCTGGAACCATTATCTGCACATTCTGTTATATAATTGCGGCCTAGAGTACTAACCTGGAGTTGCAGTTTACATGTCAGATTTTGTAAATCGCATAATTTAAGGGGTTCACGGGCAACGCCGTGCGGGTCTGCTAGTCTATACTATTAAAATCTGTGCGCGTCTGTCTGTGTGTGTGTGTGTGTGTGTAGCATCATCTCCTCCTAAACGGCTGGGAGTTGTGTTTCGAACGAGGTATCCACGAATTCGGAAAATTTCGAGAAAGAACCTCCGCTAATTTAAATTTCGAAATTCGAAATATTTTAGGAGATATTGATAAAAAAAACCCATCAAAAACGCTAATTTTTGCTCTCTGCAATTCCGTGATTGTAACCCCTGTAGTCAAAAAAATGAGAAATAAGCATCGAGGTTGCCATGTTTGGCTATTTTATTAAATTATTTAGACTCCTGCAGTAAAAATAAAAGAATAATGATTTTTTTTTTCTGTTTAGATTATTTACAAAGTTATTTTTTAATTAAAATATTGCGTTCATTTTAAATCAGAGCTGGAATTCAATGTGTTTTATGTGTGAAAGAATAAGGGATTGAGAGATTTCCGAGACTAATATGCATATTTTTAAGTTTGGCCGAAAAAAAATGGCTCATTTGGCGATTTTGAGAAAGTAGTAGGTTCTACCGATTTGTACAGTTTTGGGCTTGGCGCAAATTACTGAGAGCGTAACGAAATAGTATTTTTAATAACAAGTATAAGTTTTACGGCGCTATACTTCGATTTTTCATATAGAAATAATGCAGTTATTAAGGCGATTTTAACCGATCTATAGAATTTTCACGAAATTAAATAAACTGATTTAAGTTAGAGGAATTCCGCCAAATTTCAGAAAATTGAAATTCTCGCATTTTGTACATGGTAGTTAACGGTGATTAAAACCCGTTATAGTTAATAATAATTTAAATAACTGCTTCTTATCAATAATATGCCTGTATTAAATTTTGGCGATGGAACCATATAAATGATAGATAACTATTTCCCATTTTGATTGCTGTTAAATCAATGCTTCGAATGATTCCCTGAAAACAAAAAAATCTTGCAAAATGTTGGCATTTGGCGATCGAAGTACTGTGTAATAAATAATTGATCCTTATTTGTTAAAGCAGCGCTACGGAAGTTTCTTTTACTAGAAGCTGTTAGAAAGACGTAATTAATACTGTCTAATATATTTTTTGTTTTACGAATTGAAATGTTTGTTGATTCCTACTTTAGTACATTTCTTAGCAAAGTTGGCGAAAAAAATTCAAATGTAGTGCAACTCTGTACATAGTATTAATTCCATCCCACAATTGAGATGAGCCGATGTCACCGTATGCATAGATATATTTTTTTTTTTTTTAATTCCGCCAAACAGAGTATTGCGTATCGCCTTTAGTGTCAAGTTTAATTTGTTGTTTGAGCTATTTGCCATCGACTGGCGGTGTTAATTTCGCCAATATGGCAGTTCTACCAAAGTAAACATGAATAACTCATTTCATGTTCTATTTTTAACATCGCTATAGTTTCCGTAGCAACGGAATCCATTGTTGCCACTTAAGTTGTTAAATTTTACAATTAAGAGAAACCATTCATTTCTACAGCTTTTAAGAATCGAAAAAGTGAAAACGCATCAATTGTGAAACAAATAGAACTGTAACAGACTTGCACCTTAAAAATAATCGAAGTTTTTATGCAATTCTACATACCTTTAATTTTATTTCCTTCGAGTGTGGATGTCATTTTTTACGTCATTTTTGCTGTTTTGCTGGCAGATTATTCGGAGCAGCACATACCCTCTAATGTATTTGCTCCTCCGGAAGCAAGAGCTTATGTCCGGCGCGTATTTGTGTAACCCCATTGTGTTAATCAGAATTTTCTGGTGTCACATTTTTAGATCATTTTTTTTTACCGCGGAGATTCCGATCCTGAAGTATATTAATTAAGCAAGAGTAGCCAGAAATTTTTCATGGGAATGTTACGACTACTGCAACTCACATATATGTACACGTGTGTGCTATAAGGGAGTGAAGAATATGCATTTTGTATGGCAAAAAACTCCGCTTGGGGGGGTTGTGACCCTCTATCCCCTCCTTGGCTACGCGACTGTACGCAAGAACGTACAGTGCAGGTACAGACAACCGCGGTACAGACATCTTGCGCATCCTTACATCCGCGGTACAGACAACTTGCGTACAGTGGCTACGCCACTGTACGCAAGTTGTCACGTCATGAAAAACGTCATAGATGGCAAACTCCGAAGTTGTTCTGAGGGTGATACAAAATTAAAAAAAATTCTTTTAGTAAATTTTACTTTTGATACTGTTCCGATATTTGGTTTTAATACATTTCGGCCACCAAGGTGAGATGAAATATTACTAAATACGGCACCCAGAATTTTCTTAACTATTGAATTTGACACTATGCAACTACAGTAGATTCCCTAACACGGTAGATACGCTCCGTGTTATACGAATCCGTGTTGTACGGATCCTGCGCTTTACTCCACCTGGAGTGCGAACTGCGCGGTATAATCGCTGCAAAACTTATTCGCGCTCCGTAAAAATGCAATGATGTTTGGTGTTGCTATTCAAAAGGAATGTTAATTACAGGAGCTAAGGCGTCATAATATCAGAACATATGAATACAGGAGAATTTCACGCTCGGGAAGTGCAATAGAGGAATTTTTGAGTCTCTGTAAGATTGAATGCTATTATTTGGATTCAAACTACCATTCTTGTCTTCTCTGTTTCGTTTTAGAGATAAGTTCTATTTCAAACTGCTTTTTTTTTTCTTTCAACGGGCGGGCACAGTTCTATTCCATCCTGTTTATATTCCTTTGATAGTATTTCGTGTTTGTGCAATTCCACCTTCTTATTAATTAAAAAAAATATTATGTTTAAAAAAAATATTGATTTTTATTGAAATTCACTCTGCCTTTAGTAAATTGAATACATTTTTAAAAAAAGTTATTTTAACTAGCCTTTTTTGATTTTTGATTTTTGATTAGGAAAAGTATACTTTTTTCAAAGTTTTCAATTTTGTTGAATATGTTTTGGTTTCTGCTCAGTTTCTACGAGACTTTCTTATTAGCATTCGGCGACTTCGCAGGGTCAGGTGCGGCATTTCAGTTTTTCATTTGAGGATGCAAGATCTGTATCAAAAAACAGAATATGGAAAGAATTTTGGGGAGCGACCGTGCCCCCTATTTGCCGCCCCTGGGTCCTCTATGAAATTTAAATAATTTGATCTTCAACCAAAGGCTGTCTGCGTTCAGGCTTGATATGGCTTTATATTTGTATGTACATCCCATTTGTGTTCTAGTAGCATTTAACATATACTCTCTCAGTGCAGGTTGCTAGCTGGTGAAATCTATAGACACCCTCCTTTCAGTTTTTCGAAAGGGGTTACTTGAATCTTTTTTTTTATGAACCCCACACTGTAGGTGCTACGTAATATTACAGTGTTTGAGCCTTAGTCTGTTATGGGATTGCTGGTTGAAAATATGCTTCTCTTCGCCTTTTTGTTAATTTTTGCAGATTTTTAAGTTTTACTTCTTTTGCCCGATTTTATTTCCCATTATTCCACTCATGGAAAGTAAGCATAGGCTGGTGAAGAATCGAAATAAAATTAGGGACGCTTTAGCCGAGGGTAGGTTAGCTCTTTCAATGAGGTGATCTTTTTAATCATTGATCAATTTTGGCAATAGTTCTTTTTTTTTTTTTGAGATCGTAAGTATTGGCTAGGAAATTTGGCTTATTAGCTTGGTAGAAAGGATTTAATGTTACTTTATTATCCTATTTTGAACTAATGAGATATAAGGTAGAATTTCTTCGAATCTGAAAACTATTTTCATCATTTATATTCCCATGTTTGACCGCAATTTACGGAAATTCCTGATTTTATGTATTTATTTATTTTAATCAGAATTTTAGTGTATTAATCGTTGTTTCGGACTATTTCCCATACGGTTAATATGTCACAGAAGTATTTTTTTTAACTTGATATGTTTGTTTTTATAGTTTCAGTCTCGGAATATGAATTTCGAGGAGCGTCAGGTAGACATTTTCTACGATATTTAAAGCGATTTGTTTGAAAACTTGTTTCATCTTTTGTCTTCACTTTGTTTATATTCCCCGTCTTAATATCTGCTACTTACTATAGTTACAGTTGTAGACTAGCATTTTTTATCGTTTTTTAGCTTTTTTGTCACGTTGTTCTTAAGTGACAAATTTGCTTTTTATACTAGTCTGTCTTGGTATTTACCGCACGACAAGATATATTACAGAAACACTTGTGCATCTGTGAGTTACAGGATTATTTTCTGGAGTCAAATCATCTTTCGCTGATTTTTGTGCTGGATTTTTGATATTAGCAATTATTGTGCCCTGTTTATAGTTTTTTGGAGCAATTTTGTGAGCTGTGCTAGCCTAGTTTCTAAATAAATAAAAAAAGGGAAAATTTCGACATTTTGAGTATTTATTCCCCCCCCCCCGCCTCCCCCAATTTTGAAGGTGTATCTCTTTAACCAATGCGGTTAATGTCCCACAAAAGCATTTTCCAGATGATAGGTTAGGAGTGGAAGCTAGAGATATTCTCTGCGACAATGAGAATGATTTGAATGAAAACTGGTTTTACCGCCTCCTCGCTTCATGGTCCTTTCAGAAAAGCCTTTTATAGCTACTTTATTGAAAGGTTTATAACAGGGCTGGCATGGTTTAAACCGACTGGTTTAAACCACGGTTTAAACCATGGTTTAAACCAAATGGTTTTTTTCTCAAAAAAACCAATTGATTTTTCAAAAAGAATAATTTAAAATTACGAATACTACAGATAAAATACGTTCTGATATATTTTTAAATTATCCTCATAAGTATCAAGAATAAGTTTATTATATCACTCTAGATACCTTATTGTTTTATAATTATTAAAAATTATTAATTAAACTTAAATTATAGGCTGCATTTTTAACTTGAATAATGCTTGATACTTTAACTTTTCCAAAATAGAGGTTTTGTGTTTTAACAACTTATTTCTAAACCTTAAAAATATTATTTTGAACTACTTATCGCCATTATTACTGATGAATCTAAGAGCAATATTCCATGTAAAATGTAGTAAACAATTACTATTGTATTATATTATACTAGCTGCCAAGGTGTCAGGCTTCGCCCCCCCCCATACCTTACCATATATACTCAGTCAGTTTTGTCTAAATTATCGGAGTCCTTTCAACGAAAATCATATTTCATGGTTTTAAGAGTATTTGTCATGAAATGTATTTAGGTTATGGAAGCTACAATTTTTGGGGGCATCATGACAAAAGCTGATGGTGACCATGGGACATGTGAATGGATCCGAAAGATTTTGGAGTCCTCATCATGGCACAGTGGTAATGTCACTGAAAATGGTAGATGGCCGAAGGCATCTCCTATCCTTGGCAGATCACTCAGAGTACGGTTGCCATTAATCAAACCAAAAAGAAACAATTTGCTTTTTCGTGTATGGAAACGGGAAATGACTAAAATATAATTCAACCCATTGCAAAGTGGTTTTCTTTATTTTTTAAAATGTGCAATAAACATGAAGTAAAAAAATCCGAAAGATTTTGCTTCTTTGCACATACATTGTTATTTTTTAATCTATCTACTGCGTGACACACTTAACCAGTAACGAATAGGCTTGCTTCACTTGATGTCATTCAACTGTTAATCTGGATTTTTGAACGTGTGTTATTGTTATTACGCTAATGTTTACATCTAGTTCTTGCCGCCGCATACATTAGCGTATTATATAAGTAGATACTAAATTTAAAAAAATAGTATCTCTAAATAAAATATTAAAATTGAATGATTTCAATGTCCACATAAGTATAGCAACAATTTTTTATTTACTTTGTTTTAATTATTTCCAGAAGAAATATTTATTTTTATTTGAACATTTTACAAATAATTTTATTTATAAATATGTAACATGTAATTATAAAAGGATTAAAAAAAAAACCCAAACAACCTGGTTTAAACCAAAAAAAACCCGGTTTAAACCAAATAAACCTGTTTTTTTTTCCAACCCTGGTTTATAATTTGGGATGTAATTCAATCAGACTATCGCGATTTTGCTTGTACGTCGAAGTTTTGCCTCATTTCATCATCGAGCTTTTAGCCTGTTTTGATGGGTCTTTTCAAAACGGAGTCGTGACAGATCTCGCTTGCTGTTTTGCTGTTCTTTGGAGAGAACTGGTTTGTATTCCAATTTCTTCAGATCTACAGTTTGGTTCACACTGAGAACGCTTAACCCTTTAACGCGCAGTGATCCCGCTCTGGGAACACCCAACTCTTTGACTGTTGCCAGTCACAAAAATAGATTTGATTTCTATAAAATAGTGGCGGGTGACAGAGCTCCACAAGAATCCTTTACGTTTTAGCACGTCATTTCCCGTAAAAAATTGTCACGATTCTTTTTAACAGCACTGACATCTGCTGAAGAATATGGAAGAATGCGAGAACAGTTGAATAATTGCCCAATGCTGAAAAAAAGGGCAGCCGTTGCCATCGCTCGACTGAATGACCAGCAAGAGGGCGGACGATCGAAACGTTCATCGCGTGTCACTAGAGATATCCTTGAATTTCTGTGAGCTGCAGAGTTAATTTTTGACTGAAATCATTTTTCGTTGCTTTTTGTGCTGGATTTTTCATGGTTTCACTATTTTTTCTTTTTTTCAGTTTTACGGAACTATTTCGTGAGTATGTTAGATCCTTTATAAAGTTTTTTTTAAAAAAAAAACCTAATTTTCCCTATTTTGGGTATCTATAATATTGCTGCTTTTCGTCAATAGCTATTTTTGATTGTCTGTTTGTAAAGGAGAATTATATTTTTGGTCAATGCCTGCAGCCTCGGTGAATTTTCAAGGTCTTTATGCAGCTTTTACGAAAATTTCTAATTCAAGATGCTCGAGTTCAAAGATGCTCGATAAAAATAAAATCATTTTCTCATTAGCCAAGAGATGGTTGTGTACATGCTAGAGATGGCTTCATGTTTGTATGTACATCCGATTTGCGCTGTAGTAATATTTAGCACTAGCTGAAGTACCCGTCCTTGACGGGTTAGTGAATGCAAATTTCCAAAAAGCAAGAACTTTCGTCAGCATTGTAGGAGTACATAGAATGGATGGAGTATGTTGGATGGAGTATGTAAGTAAAGAAAGCGAAGTTATCATTTTTATGTATTGTTAAAATATTACAGGTTAGAGAGTCACTAAGTAATAGCATTTCATTCGCTTGAGTCGTCATTATGGAGTGCGCGAACGAATATTGACGCATATTGAAATATTTTTCGCAAAATCTGAAAATCTAATCAACATTTTTGAAAAATTGGAAGCCTAGAATTTTGTTTAGTGACAACCTATCCTGTCACCCAATTTCGTTTCATTCCCTGCAGTCTTTATACCAAGTGCAGGTTGCTAGTTGACGAAACAGGAGAGTGTGTTTTATCCTGACTTATCGCACTCTTTCTGATAGCTCGAATGTACTATAGTGCCAGTATAAAATGAATCCGAATCTAAGACGCTCATTTATGATCCATCTTTCCAATGTTTTGAAACGAATTTTTTGAGTATTTATGGATTTTTTGTCAGCTATTAATGTAATCGAATATTACGAATTTTAATTTTTTTTTTTTTTTTTTTTTTTTTTTTTTTTTGCTCAGTTCCTGGGTTTCTGTTACCTGCGTATAGAATGTTTCAGACTAGCTTTTTCTATCTGACAGTACTGGTTTTCACAGCTCCTGTCAGAGAATACTGCGAGCAGGATGTATAAGGGGGGACAAAATTACTTGGTTCTGAAAGTTTAAGAAAGATTTTTCCGAAAGTGCGATATTTTTGCCTACCTTTTTGTGTCTCTCTGTTCATTTACTGAAGTTTTCTCCACTCTCTTGACTTCACAAATCTAGAATTTTTTATGCACTTATAGTAATTTTAAAGGAATTCCGAATTCTGTTGTTTGTTGTAGATGTTTCAAAATGGCCTTTAATTCATTTTTCGGACTTATAGCTGGTATGGTCGACCAGTAAGGATGTTTCACGTGGCATGTACAAATTTTCAGCTTTTTATAAGGATCACCACTTGTCTTTTCTGTTCCGTTTTATAGATTAGTTATACTAAAACCTTTTTTTTTTTTTTTTTAACGGGCTGGCGCATTTCTATTTCAACCTGTTTATAACCCTTTGATCGTAGTGGTCTGTTTAACTCTATATTCTTAGCAATTTTTAAAAATATATTATTACTGAAATTTCATCTACCTTCAGTAAATGGAATATTTTTTTAAATTTTATTTTAAATATCTTTTTTTTATTGTAAAAAATATTATACTTTTTTTTTTCAAAGTTTCCAGGTTTGGTGAATATTTTTTGGTTTCTGCTCAGTTTCTAAGATACTTTCTTATTAGCATTCGGCGAGTTCGCAGGTGCTCTGTAAAATTAAAATGATTGGATCCTTAGCCAAAGGTGGCCTGTGTACAGGCTTGAGATGTCTTTATATTTGCATGTAATTCCCGTTTGTGTTCTAGTAGCATTTAACATATACTATCTAAGTGCAGGTTGCTAGTTGGTCAAATTAAGATAGACACCTTGCTTTCAGTTTTTCGAAACGGATTACTCGAGTCTTTCTTTATGAACCCCAAACTGTAGGTTCTACGTCATATCATAGTGTTTGAGCCTTAGTCTACGGTGGGATTGCTGGCTGAAGGCAAGTATTTTAATCGTAGCTTTCACTGAGGCCTCTACCCTTTGCATTGCTTTTTTTATTCTATTTTTGAGCCATTTAACATTCAACAAATGGGCTGGTGTCTGGAATCTCCCAATCTATAAGAATTCTTATTTATTTATGTATCGCTTCGCTTTTCCATGGTCATGGAACGATTTTTGGCGATTTTTCTATAATTCCCTTTTTCAAAACCAACAGATTTTGTGTGTGGCTTTTGAATGCAATTCACCCCACGGTGAGTTTGTGGATTAGAGTTATTTCATATTTTAGATTTATCTTTATATATATTCGTATAACTTTTCAGACTATCTTTTTGTAACGAGATGTTCTTGAACTTTTTAAAAATTATTATTTCAGTCTATTGTACCCACGATGAATTTGCTGGAGAAACAATGAAGTTCTGTCAAGTTATGGAAAAATTGTTATCATCTAAATGCCGTCTTACTTTGCCATTTTCGATTCATTTTCAAGACTCTGCTTCTTTAAAGAGCCATTTTTCTCCTTGCTGAACTTTCAGATATCTATTCTGTTATAAATTTATTAAATTTAGGTTAAGTAAGGGTTGTAACTTTCTTCCGATCGCCAATTTGTTCAGGTGTATGAATATTTCGGGCTGCTCGAAACATGAAGGTTTGAGTCACGCGGACTCTTAGAAATGTTATTCCTTGATTATGATGACCATTTCGTTTAAGGTTTAAGGTTAAGGTTTAATGTTTGCCCAGTACGATAGTGAGTTCGGACTATCGCCGGGGCTCCGAATACTGCGCTGTCAGTTTCGATTTCCTCCAACTCTTAGAAACTTGTCTTTTAACCCATGCTTTGGTAAAAATCTTGTTTACAATTTTTAGCCTGTTGCGCGGTACCTTCCGATTATTTCGGTAGCAAATGCGCTGGTATGTCTCGATATTCTCTGACATTAGGAACTATTTTTATGCTCAGTGCTTCACTGCATTTCACCCTGGTTTTATGTGCGACAGGTTTTGCATGCACAAACTCCCATTAGCGTGCACGGTCTCGCAGGAGTCCAGTCGAGGGAGGTTGTCACCCTCCCAAGTGTTGACCAATCTCGAGGCAGTAGCACTTTCGGTGTTCTTATGGGAACCGAGCTGAGTGACTTGACCCCTGACTGACTTAGCCAAGGGTTGAGGGGCGTAGTTCCTCCATTTTACGGTTAAATTTCCCTTCTAGCATATTGAATCCGCTTTTTTGACAAATGTTTCTTCCTCTAATACTAAATGCGTCTCGTCTCAGTCAAGGAATTAATGCAGTGACTGGATGGCTGCATGTTAGATTTTACTCCTACTTTCGACTGAATTCATTTCTTTTGTAAGTATGGTTTTGGGCTTGTAAGACAGGCAAATAGACATGCACTTGCACCTTTTTTTTGTTATTTTTCCCAGATTTTTACCCTTTACTTCTTATCTTGAGGTTTTCAGACACTGAAACCATCTTCAACCGTCTTCCAGACCAAACCGGCGAAAGGTTATTTCGCCTTTTTCCGTGCGTGTTCATGGTTTACACATGTAGGATATTCAAAAATACCTTAATACGCTACATATAATATACGCTTGAGCAATGTAAAATAATATTTTTATAGTCGAACTTCTTCATGTCTAGACGAGATTTTTGATAGATTATTTCTTTCATTTAAAGATTGGCCCTGTTATTTCCCTCACTTTCGGACTATTTTTCATGCCGTGATTCGGTTTTTGAAAGCTTCATTCTTAGTCTTCATTCTTAAAAATATTTTTAGGCTGACTCTCTAAGTGTTTTGCTACTTACACGCTGTCCATGTGTCACACTAGGTTTTTTATTTATGTCACTGAAAATAAGACGCAAATATTTTGCGTTGAATTATCTCTCAAACTTCTCAGAGCTTTAAAATCACTTTTATAAAAACTCACTTTTTACAGCCACTTCAGTTGAATTAATGAGAACGGCTCTTCCAATCACAATTTTTGCCCGTTTATGATGTCTGTATTTCGCCTGTATCCCACTATTTCAAAAAATTTTATGGACCCATTTTGGTCGCTTTTTTATCTACTTCTGGCCTAAATGGGCCTTCGCCTTGGATAGTAGGGTGGGGATGGAAGGCTGGAGGCTGGTATCTTATTCCTTACATTGACTACTTTTATGTGTTATTGTAAGCGCAGTGCTTCAATTTGTGACGTAATCACATAGCTCTCTCGTCTCTTATTCCTTCCGCTTTACATTACGCTGGAGTAGGCTTCCAAATTTTGGAATCTATTTTTAAGGCTTACCTTAGCCACACAATGCCAACACTTTTGACAAATTTCAAAGAATTCCTTTTGCAATTTTCTTTCTTATTTCATAATTATTCGGGTCATTTTATTTTTTAGTAATTTCGTGGTTGAAAGCCTCAAGTTGTTCAATTTTGAGAGAAAATTGTGTATGCTTTGCATACATATCTGATATGAACCCATAATTGATCTTTGTTGCAGAATATTTACTCTTATTCGTTTTGAACGGACAATGGAAGTTTTTTTTTCGTTCTTTAATCAGCAAACGTTGAAGTATTGCGTTTTCATATAGCTATGTCAGAGAATTTCACCGAACAATCTATAGAAACCTTCGAATCCTTTATTTTTTAGAACGATTTTTACAGCTGGAGCCATCTATTGTTATCTTTTTTGGGGTGGATTTCAAGGTAAGTGTTTTTTTATCTACATGGGCTGCATTGGCTGTATTTCTTACTCGATGCAGTTTGCATTCTATCCGACTTTGAAAAATATTTTTAGGAATTTTATTGAGCTTTACGGAGATCGAGAAAGACTGCTAGAGTATGTCTAGTGGGTTTCATATTGTGTGCATCCCTCACCTTTCGAGCGAAGTAGAATACTTGGTCAATTGTGCTATGGCTCCTACGGAACCCGTATTGTTTCGAGGGCAGCAAGTTAAGATCCATAAGGTGAAAAGTAATTCTTCTCAAAAAGATTCTTTCCATGAGTTGACATGTCATGCAAGTGAGGGAAATTGGGTGATAGCTTCCCATACAACTAGCATCTTTATAAGGCTTACGGATGGGAATGATAATTGCCATTTCCCAATGTCCGGGTAGTCGTTCCAGTTTCCAAGATAAATTGAAAATGTGTAGAAGACTTTCCAGAGCGTGTTGACCTACATTAATTAAAAACTATCCACAGATGCCATCTGATCCAGGGGATTGTTTAACATTAATTTGTCGAACGGCAAAGAGTAATTCCGAATTAGTGATAGGATCCTTGAAGAGTTAGTGCCTAGCTGGGATATGGTACGAATTGATGAGTTTGCTGGTCCGTCCACCAAACTTTCTGTCCTGTCTATTAAAGACCAACTTACTTTCACTAGAATAATAATGACCTAAAGCTTCTGCTGTTTCTTGATCATTTACTTTGGGAACCATTGGCATCAATGGCAGGATTTGTAACCTCCTCTTGAGGTTGTAATTTATCCAAGTTTTTACCTAGTTTCTAAAGTCTAGTATTGGGACTCTTATAATCCAGACTCTTATACACAAATCCTGCCAGTTTTTACTCTTTATAGTACTATACTCCCTTTTGATTTCTGCATTCAGTTTATTTAATTCAATCCATGCATCCGTGCTTTGATGAAGGTTGTTGTCCATCAGCAACTGTTGTCTTTTGACCCTTGTCCTTTTATGTTTATATGATGTTGTATTGTCAGGACTTGAGATCGTGAAGCAAGCAAA
This sequence comes from Cheiracanthium punctorium, assembly GCA_038373885.1. Lineage (NCBI taxonomy): Eukaryota > Metazoa > Arthropoda > Arachnida > Araneae > Cheiracanthiidae > Cheiracanthium > Cheiracanthium punctorium. The sequence continues at coordinate 18,544 of JAWZYV010005290.1, forward strand.
TCGGCTTCTTGCCGACTCTCCGATATTTTATTGACGAATTTTTTTGCTCAATTTCTTAGACAATGGAAGTCTTATTTTTCCATATACCTAAACTACTAATAAGCAAAATATGTCATTTTACATGTCCGGCTTCATAGGACAGATACTTAAGAAAACCTTTTTTCCATCGTCCTTTTTTTATCTGATTTATTTCTGATGCAAAAGTATGACGGTAGTTAAGGATGCTTACGAGACAACAGCCGAGGCTTTACCTTGCCTCGCATAGCAACTGCAAATCTCTACCATCTTTAAGTGGTAGCATACTTTTATGGAGTACTGATAATTTCAGTCATTTTTTTATTTTTCTTAATTCCAGTTTTTACTGTATTTTTGTCCCATTTCTCCATTCACTGGAGTAGTATAAATTTTAAAAAAATGCGTAACTAAGGAAGACAACAAAATACCTTCCAATTTTTAAGGATTGTTATATGTTTGCACTTTTCCTACAATTTTCATCTGGCCTCTCGCATTGTTCCAACCACGACGAGTACGCTGGTGAAGCGTACAAATAAAATCGTGGACGCCTTTAGCCAAAGGCAGGCTAGCTCTTTGATTGAGATGCTCTCCTCAATCATTCAGTATTTTGATGAATAGTTATTTTTTTAAGATCGTAAGTATTGGCTTTTATGCTTGGTAAACAGAATTCATTGCCCTATTGGACTGTTTTGAACCTAGGCGAACCAGGTTAGAGTTTCTTCGAATCTATGAATTACTTTGAGGGTTCATATCCCCCCTTTTTTTAATGGCGATTTCTGATTTCTTTTTTTTTTTTTTAACGAGAATTTTAATGTATTTATCGGTGTTCGGAACCATTTCACGTTTAGTTAATATCTCGCAGAAGCATTTTTAAATTCGACATCATTGTTCTTATAGTTGCTTTCTCGGAGAATGACTTTCGAGGAGTGTCAGCTAGACATATCTTCGATTCTCTGCCACATTTAGAAATATTTGTACAAAAGCTGGTTTCCTCTTCTGCCTCCACTTTAGGTGGATGTTTCAGAACAGTATGTGTTGATGTGTTTCTTATTTCGTGATTTGGCTCAATCAGACTATCACGATTTTTGCTTTTACTTCGAAGTTTGCTCGCACTTTCGAAATTTTAGCCTCTTTTGAGAGATCTTTCAAAATGGGGGTTTTAACAGGCCTTACTTGGTGTTTTATTGTCCTTTCAAAACATCTGGTTCGTGTTACAGTACATTTGATAGTCAAATCTAAAATTTCTGGTGAAACTTACGAATTTTTTTATCCTAATATATTTTTTTTTCTTTGCTGGTGAAATAGACCATAAAATCTTGGTGTTGTTTGCACTCCAGGGATATTTATATGCCCTCCCTCTACATATCTGCTACTTAGCTAGAGTGAGTGTTTTAGGCTAGTATGTCTCTCCTCTTTTTAGCTTTTTTGTCACTCTAGCAATAGTTGACACGTCTAGTTTTTATAGTATTGTGTCAGGAAATTTCACATATGGCAAGATGGACTGAAGAAGTCTTCGAGTTTCTGTGAGGGAAAGAATTATTCCTTCGACTGAAATCATCTTTGGTTTCTTCTTGCGCTGCGTTTTTCAGATTAGTACTAGTTTGGACTATTTATAGTTTTTTGAACTATTGCGTGATCTGTAAAATTCCAGTATCTGTGCAATTTTCAAAAATAAATCTGGGTGAATTTTTGCCATCTTTAATAACCCTCTCTCTCTCTCTATATATATATATATATATATATATATACTATATATATATATTTTTTAAATACCCATTTTTAATTGTCTGACTTGTAAAGGTCTGTTACACTTTAGGGCAATGCCTAAGATTTCGGCAAACTTTAATTTTTTTTTTTCTTTTCAGTTTTTAACGAGGTTTTGAGGTTTTCTTATTAACCTTCGGCGAGCTCGTGGAGCTCTGTAAAAATACTTTCGCGAAGAGCTGTCAAACTGTAGGCTCTTTGCATTTGTATGCATAGCATACCTCATTCATAGTAGTATTTAGCATATAGGTACTAAGTAAGAACAGTTTGCTAGTTGGGAAAAAAGAAATGGTGCTTTTTTTTTACCTTATCGGACTCTGCAATTGGCGAATGTACTACAGCGCAAGTGTCGAATGAATCCGATTATAAGTCACATTTTTAGGGTCCAACTTCTCCCTATCTCCAAGATAATTTTTTGAGTATTTATGGTAATTTTGGTGGGTTATTGACATAATCGAATATTACGAGTTTCAAATATTTTTTGTGCTCTCCTCCTAAGTTTTTGCTGCCTGTATACGGAATGCTTGAGAGTAGCTTTTTCTGTCTGAAAATATTGGTTTTTACAGTTGCTACCATGCAAAATACTATCTTCACAGCCCATCTTTCTCATGTTTAGACAAGATTTTGATCCATTTTCCGGATTTATTTTTTACTCAAATGTTGGATTTTTTTTTTTTTTTTCACCGGCAACTTAGGGACTATTTCTCATAGGGTGAGCTCTTTTTGAAAGCTTCGAGCAGGGGCGGCCCTAGGGCCGGACAAACCGGACCCCTGTCCGGGGCGGCAAATTTTAGGGCGGTATTTTGGCTCGAATTTGAAATTAGCAAACGAATTGTTAAAAAATATTCCGAAGAATATCATTGTATATAACTTTACAAGCTGATGTACCCATCAGTCATTGATGGGTTTTTTAACTAACTGCGCGAAATTTCGTTTGCATTGTAAGAGTACAAAAAATGGAATTAGCAAACTGGCAGGAATTTAGAAAGCAAAGTTATAACTCTTCTGTATTGTTTAAAGATTACAGGTTAGAGAGCAACAAATTACTGAGACAAACTGTCAATAGAGAAAATATTTTACATTCAAAATTAACGTTTTCTTTTAGTGGATAAGCTTCCTACATCAAAATTTCATTTAAAGGTGCAAAAGAAGATGCTAGTAATGAATATTAAACTGAGAGAATACTTGGAAAATGCTTTGTAACAGCAAGTAGCGTATATTTAACACTGCAACATCTGATTGAATTATATTTTGATGATTTTTGATGATTTTACTTGATGCGCGGAGAACTTTATTAAAGTTTACGTCATACCTCAAAAATAATTCAAATTTCTAGCAAATTAAAAACCTGTAATTTTAATTTACTAACCGCCTACTTTTTAAAAAAATTTCATTTCAGTTCCTTTTGTCTGACCACTAGTTGTTTTCACGAAGTGGTCACACAAAATTTTCTCAAAATAATATATATATGTATATATATATAATTAAGAAGAATTCAAACAACGTTATTTAACTCAATCTCCTCGTCAGTAACTGAATTTTGTTCTATTAACTTTAGAAATTTTAATATTATGCCTGAAAATTTTTGCACGATTTTCTGAAAATTAAAAATATAATAATCATTTTAAAAAAGAAATCGGTGTAATTTGTTTAAGTCGAACAGCCACCTATTGTATTACCTCCAGACGCCTTTCAGTGACCCCCATCTCTCCCCGCCCCCTAAAAAAAGAAAAAATGCAATGCAACTTTTACAAACCCTTTCAATTTATTCAAATCTTTTAAAAATTTCGATAATGCTTTGTTACCTATCACATGACCTAATTTCATTCTGTTCTCTTAATCCGTTTTTGATGGATGCCAGAACAAACTTTTTAAGCGATTTTTACAAAATCTAAATCAAAGTCTATGAATTATTTAAAACAATTTTGGTATCTATTGTTTCAATTAACTTACCATTCAATATTCAGTTTCATTCTATTCCATTGAGCCATTTTTTAACAAAGGGCGAACATACATTTACACACAGTTTTCAAACAACAGTTTTAAATCTCAAAACTTTTAAACGAATTAGAAATATTTTAGTACCTGCAGTTTAAATTAAGTTGCCTCTTTTGGTGTGGCTATAAAATTAATTTCATTCGCTTCAGTTGTTTATATGTGATGTGCAGACAAATATTTACTCATTTTGCATAGATTTTTCACAAGGTTTCCAGTTGGATTCAAATTACACTTTGTTAATGAAGTTCAACAATCCAAATACTATCCCATATTTCTAGATTGCATTCCTGATGCCAAAAAAATCGTACAAATCGCATTCTTAGTAAGGTATAAAGTTATTGACAAATCTAATTCCAATGAGGCTACCGTTAAAATTGATGAAAGAATTTTAAGTTTTTGTTTGTGATTTGGCTTCAGGATTATTTAATTCTCTCAAACAGTTCATGTTCCTACGTTCTATTATTATTTGGTATAAAATCTTCAATTCCGTGAATCCATTAACCCTACAGTGCATACTGTAGCCAATTGGCTACACTCTCATTTATTTTTTATTTTTTTGTAATAAAAAGAAAATGTTGTAGTTTTTGTTTAAAATATGCATTTAAAATAAATGTAAGATCTTATGGAAATAAATTTTAGTTTTTAAAATGTATGCCAGCATTATTTTTTGAGAAATCCAGCATTTTAGCTAGCTGTAAACATCATTTTATTTTTTACAACCATTACAAAATCGTCTTACAATATTTTCTTGCAAACATCTTTCACTAAAACTTTAGAATACCAAAATTAGGCGAATTACTGGATAAATGAAAATCGCGCGCTCGCGCCATGGAGTTAGTTGGGTGGATTGTAACTAAAAAGGATGACGATGCTTTGACGTCATTTTACGATTGTTACATCCTCCCCCTCTGGTTCTGACGACGTCCCGACGAAGAACCAGGAGGCTTTTTGGGTGGTCTACCTCGTTTTCTTATCGGAGCCACTGGTGTAGCGTCCGAATTATGACACAATTTTAATGCTGATGAATGATATGTTGCAAGCGGTTCATGTGGATTATCCAGGCTTGCAATTTCAAATGTAGTAGGCGATCTTTGAGTCAATATCACATATGGTCCATCACGCTTAGGCATGAACTTTGCAGTTTTGTGATTGGAGGCTTTACTCACAGGATGTGAGGTTACCCATACTTTATCTCCCGGTATGAAGTTAGGTCCTTGCTGCCTTTTACGATCAGCATATGTCTTTCTTTGGTCTTGTTTTATTTCCACTCTTTCCTTAATTTCCTTAGAAATATTAGCAAATCTCTTCAAATATGGTGTAATTTCTGGCACAAAATTGTCGTTATAAATAACTGCACGTATGTCATGCTGTACGTCATCGACTGTCCGTAGTTCTCGGCCGAACTGCAAATATGCTGCACTTTGTCCGGTGGTATCACATTTGGCAGTGTTCATAGCAAAACGAATTGTTGGAAGCTTTTCTTCCCAAGAGTCATGTTCATTACCCACAAGGATAGCCAATCTCGGTTTCAGATCCCGATTTTTCCTCTCTACAGGGTTAGCTTGAGGATGATAGACAGGAATCAAGCTTTGTTTTATATCCAAGAGGAAACAGAGTTGTTTCATTACACCACTGACAAATTGGCTTCCGTTATCACTAATTAGACGTCTTGGGAGACCATATCTCAAAATAACTTCTTCTAACAACGTCGTTGCACACTCCTTTGCAATGGCTTGCTTTAAGGCAAACAATTCTACCCATCTAGTTGCACAATCTTCAACAGTAAATATCCACTTTTTGCCACTTTTACTTTCTGGTAAGGGACCAAAACCTTTCTTCAAACCTTTGGACTTCAAACCTTTGGGATAGGACTTCAAAGGACTTCAAACCAATAGGACTTCAAACCTTTGAGAATAAACAGGAGTTTGCAACAATCCTGATGGTTTTTGATTTGACGGCTTGTACCTGTTGCATTCAGCACAGTTCTTTACATAGTTTGCAATATATGAACGCATTCCGGTCCAATAGTATCTTTTGGAAATTCTATCATAAGTTCCTTCAGCACCGTCTGTTTTCGAATCATGGTATACTTTCATAATCTTTTCTTTCTCGTGCGATGGCACAACAAGCTGTGCCTCTTCCGAATCTGAACTTTGGGAATATCTGTACAAAACACCTTGGTTCATAATGTAACCACGTTCGGTCCAGTTATAATAGTCAACACTTTTTTGGTCACTTTCAAAGCTGTTAATTATCTTTTTCAATTCTTCATCTTTCATTTGGTTAAAACGTAAATCACTTGGTTTACTTGCTGGTATGTCCACAACGACCGAGCAGAGCTCACAGCTATCTTTAGGAGGATGTCCACAACTAGGCCGGGACAACATATCAGCTATAACATTCGCCTTTCCAGGTATGTATTCTATCTTCAAATTGAATTCCTGCAATTGCAAAGCCCATCTGGCAAGTCGGATGGAGACTTAAGACTCATGAGCCATCTTAAAGGCTGGTGGTCTGATGCCACAGTAACTTCACTTCCATCAATGTACCCTCGGAACTTGTTAAGAGCCCAAATTACAGCAAGTGCCTCACGCTCAGTAGTTGAATAGTTACGTTCTGCAGAATTCAATAATCTACTAGCATACTCAATCACTCTTTCTTCAGAATTCTCCCCCTGGAGGAGCACTGCTCCAAGAGCATAGCTGCTTGCATCAGTTCGAACAATGAATGGTTTTGTTTCATCAGCCTGTTCCAGTATTGGTGCCGAAACCAAGCAGCGTTTTAAAGCTTGAAATGCATTTTCTTCATGGGTACCCCAAAACCACGTTGATTTCTTCTTAGTGAGATTGCTTAACGGTCGAGATAGTTCTGCAAAGTTAGGTATGAATCGTCGATACCATGAACAGGTTTGTAGGAAGGACTGCAGTTGTTTAACATTCTTGGGAGGCGGAATCCGAGTGATGGCTTCAACCTTTTCGGAGTCTACTTCAATGCCATTAGGGGTAATCCAGTGGCCTAAGTACTTTACTTTGTTACATGCAAAATTACACTTTTCTCTATTTACAAAAAGTTTCCATTTTTCAAGTCTCTGAAAAACAGCTTCAAGATCTGACATGTGCTGCTCAAAAGTGGATGACAAAACTATAATATCATCCAAATAAGTAAGTATATTTATTCCAGGAAGTCTCTTTCGAAAGTTATCCATAAGTCTCTGAAAAGTTGCTGGTGCATTACGCAGACCAAAAGGCATTCTGCGATAGCGAAATGTTCCTAGAGAACACACGAAAGCTGTTTTGTCACGATCAGGTGCATACACATTTACCTGGTGGTAACCAGAACGTAAGTCAAGCGTAGACATGAATTCAGTACGTTTGGCTTGATGCAAAAGATCGTCCATCCTCGGTAAAGGATTAGAATCGGGTATAGTCACAGAGTTTAGCTTTCTGTAATCGATACAAAGACGTACGTCACCATTCGGTTTTGGAACAAGGACGACTGGTGCCGAGTACGGAGATTCACACTCTTCAATAATTCCTTTTACAAGAAGGTCATTTATTTTAGCTTTCAGCAACTCTCTTTTTGCTGGGGACAACCGATAAGGTGGAACTGACACTGGCGGGTGATTTCCTGTATTAATATGATGCTCTACTAGTGGAGTGGCCTCTCCCCCTGCCTGAAAGATTCTCTCATCTTTGCAGAGCAAATCATTTTAAATTTTCTTTTCTTCAGAATCTAATCTTGAACCTTCGCTTTCTCTCAACGAATAAGAATTTACTTCGATATTTTCGACAGTTTCTTCCAGATTTGGATCCTCTTTTGCAAACGAGAATTTGTGACGAGGTGTGTCATCAAAGTGCCAAAACCCGCTCTTGATATCTAACACAATACCAGATTTTTGTAAAAAGTCTACACCCAACAGAGTGCGATTTCCCTTAGCATGGGGCAAGAAAATAAGATTCGTAATAAATGTTCGGTTTTGTATAGTAATTGGCACGTCAGCACTCAACACTCTAGACGTAGTTCGATGACCATCAGCTAACTGCATAGAAAGTTCTAGATCCGTGAATATTTGGCCTCTTTCCTTGAGAAATTTATATAAGGATTCTCCACCAATAGAACGGCTAGCACCAGTATCCGCGCAAACAGCTCCAGTTGCTTCAAAAATGGATATGTCTAACAAAACAGTTGGAGGGTGTGAACCCAAACAAGTGTACATATGTACAGAATTAAATCTAGTTTATTCTTCTCTGTTTTTTGAACAATTTGGACATTTTGCCTTTATGTATCCAGGGTTACCACAACCGTAACATGTTAAAGGATTTCTATCATCTGAGACAGATTTTATTTGTGTTCTTTCAGACCATTTAGACTGGTAGTCTCGTTTTGGCGAACTAGTTTTATATCCACTAAATTTCTTTCTAAAATAGACAGAGTCTTTTCCTAAATTATTTCGAATATTTACATAAGCATCAAGCTTTTCAGCTAATTCACTAGGAGAATTCCAGTCTGCCCATTCATCCATAAAATGATCTCTCATTTCTGATGGGGTTTTTCTTTTTATTTGGTCGGAAATTATTAAGTCTTTAATGCTTTCGAAATCACTGATACCCAGTTCTGAAATACGACCTTCAAGGTATGTCCTTAATTCAAAATAGAAATCTCGCCAAGTACCGTCAGGCGATTTGTTATGCTGACAGAATAACTGTCTGAATTTATCTGCCGTAAGCTTAAACCTTTGTAAGAACAAGTTTTTAACGTATTTATAATTCTGAGTCTTCTCATTTGGCTCCCTAGCAATAAGTTTGGCGATATCGGCTGGTAGCACTCCGATCAAATAAGCAACCCATTTAGAATCAGGCACATTAAAGAAGTTTAACTGCCTTTCAAACAAATTCAAAAATAAACCCATATCATCTTCCTTTGGACAGAAAACTGGTAAAAGTTTTTGTACTTCCAAGATAGACTGATTCATTTCTACACTAGCTCTATTAATTTCGGTTGGCAAGCCTAACCTATGAGCTTCGAGTTGGGACCTAAGCCTTTCTATTTCGAGATTCTTGTCATTAATTATTTCTTGCTCTTTTAATTTCCGAACTTCAATTATATTTGATAGGACATCTTTTACAAACACTTCCTCATAATTCTTAGACTTCATAATTAAATTTCTAAGATCTATAATCTTTAAGTCTGTACTAACTTCTTCCTCAGCAATCTCTTGGGCAAGCAGGATTAGATCCTCCTTCCGCGCCTTACCCAAATACGCCATATTTCCTGAATTTAAAGTAAAACGTCACTCACTTATCTGTACCATTTTTTACGTTGGGCGCCACTTTTAGCTAGCTGTAAACATCATTTTATTTTTTACAACCATTACAAAATCCTCTTACAATATTTTCTTGCAAACATCTTTCACTAAAACTTTAGAATACCAAAATTAGGCGAATTACTGGATAAATGAAAATCGCGCGCTCGCGCCATGGAGTTAGTTGGGTGGATTGTAACTAAAAAGGATGACGATGCTTTGACGTCATTTTACGATTGTTACAGCATGGATTTATAACAAGTGCATCCAGTTCACTGAACAAACTTTAGCTGAATATTTAATTGCTTCTAATTTTTATTGCTAAATGAAAATAAACACAAAACTATTAAAACATGGTAATATTGGACTAAATAAAGTAAAATTGGGCTATATTACTTTCTTCGGTTTTACGAGAGCTGTAAGGTGGAGCTTCGTATCTGAATATTTTTTATGATTTTTCTGGGAAATTACATGCTGAATTTTTTAGCAAATATTTTTCCTAGCATAAGTAAATCTAAATGAAGTTGCGATTTTATTTTCAGCCCATTTTAAAAAATCACGCATTGTAGGGTTAATAAAGCTATTGCAGTCAAAAGACAACGATTTACCACCTGCTCTAGAACTCTTATGAAACTGATAAAGATTTTTTTTCAAAGGAGCTTCGATTGGATGTGATTTTAAATGAAATGTTCTGTTATGCAAGAGAACTGACCAACGAGATCGTATTCTGGCTAACACTGAGTTTACGCAGAAACGTAACATATTAATTTTGATTGCGAAGCACGAGATGATCTGCCGAAGGATCCTAAATTAAAATTCAAGATAGTTTTATTTTTTACAGTAAATAAAGCGATTGCCTTAGAATGCAGATTTAATTTAATAAGTACCCAATGTAATTATTTTAAATTTTAGCACGGCATATATGAGTTAAAAGATACTCCTAAAAAGTGCTAATTAAACATTGTAACACAGTGTAACAGTATTAACACTGTGTAAAGTGTAAACAATTAGAGTTAATGCTGACCGATGGAGAATCAGGGAATATAAACGCTCTTGATTTAGTAAATGAACTAGTGTCAGTTACTGCCTTATTAGGCAAAAAAGAAAGCCCAATTGAAATTTTTAAGCTAATTTCAACTCTAGATTTTACACGCACTTCTGCTTCGAGAATTTTGCTTTCTTTGCCGACAATTGTGGCAAGTGCAGAGAAGAGTTTCTCAAAATTAAAGTTAACTAAAAATTTCTTTTGTTCCACAACTCTTCCAGATACGTTAAATAATTTAACTACATTGGCTATCGAACATGAATTAGTTGAAAAATTGATTTAAGAGAAAAAGTCAGGAATTTTGCGAAATTAAAAGCCAGAAAAAGAACTCTTGAATTTTCTCTCTTTCTTTTGGTTTTTAGCTTAATGTGTGGTTTTTAATAAATATGGTTCTTTCTTATGCTGTGTTATGTTTAAAGAGCTATTCCAGTTTTATAGGCATGAAAACAGAATCTGTAAACAATTTATTTCTTTTAATAGCAATTTTACTGTGGGAGAGGGGGGGGGCGGCATTTTATATTTTTGTCCGGGGCGGCAAAACTGTTAGGGCCGGCCCTGCTTCGAGTCTTTTCATTCTTTAAAAAGTTTTACGCTCTCGCTCTCTCGGTTCCTGCTATCCACACGTTGTTAATGTCTTACACTAATTAATATATATATATATATATTTTAATTTCTTGTGAAAGAATATAACACGCTGAGTGTGTGCGATTTATCGCTGTCACTTCTGAGACTTTTCGTCAATTTTTATGATAACTCACTTTTTACTAATTTTTATAAGAAAAGTTCTTCCAATCAGAAATTTAGCGTGTTTATATCTGTCTTTCAGCAATAACGGAGTATTTTCATTTTTCTCAGTTAGCACAAATTTGGTCATTTTTTGTGTACGTTTGGTAAGCTTTCACTCATTTCTGGAAATTTGTTTTCTCTTTCTTTGTGTTTGGTGAAATGGGTCTTTGTTCTTCAACGTCTAGTTTTTAGATGATGCCTAATATTTGCCTTCGCCTTGGATTGTAGGTTGAAAATGGCAGGCAGAGCCTGATTAACAAATAGGCCCATAAGGCCCGGGCCTATAGTAAAAAAAGTCTAGGGGCCTCAAAACTACAATATTTGTCATTTAACCTTGTAGAATGGGATAGGAACAGGCTGGAGGTGGTCCTCGAAATGATAGTCGGCCTACAGTATTAGAAAGTGTTAATCAGGCCCTGATGGCAGGGGTAAAGGCTGATATCTCCTTCCTCGCATTGACTGTGCATTTCCCAGACAGCGCATAAGCTTAAATCAAGCTTGATATTTCTTTGAATTGGACGTATTAATACAAGCTTGACAGTTCCATTCATTTTAAGCTTGCAGCAAGCTTGGAGAAGTCGTTTGAACTGTCAAGCTTGAATACAACTGGATGACTGCTTGATTTGGAAAGCCCCATCCACATAACAAATAATTTATCATCAGTCATAAATGTACTTGACCATAGAATTAAAAAGAAAAAAATTCAATATTTCCAAATATTGAAATTCTTCAAAATAAAATACAATCATACTACGAAATTGATTTCAAAATCAGTCGTTTATCTCGATTTTGGCCACTATTGCCCAATATGAGTGTCGCGATATTGAACGTTTAAAAACGTGTGCTGCTTTTAAGTTTATATTATGCTTATTTCTCTATTAGTACAGTCTCTAAATCTCACATAGCATTATTTTAATTTTGATTCATCCCATGGAAAAATAAAAGAAACAGATCAACACATCGGCCACTGATCGATCTCGCCGGAAAACGGCGTGATAACCATAACAGTCATTTCAAACTTTAGTCATATCAACGCAACTCAGGTAGGCCGAGTGGTTAGTATGCTGGCTTCCCAACCCTTAGGTATCGAGTTCGATCCCAGCCGCGGACGCTTGATGGTAACAGATTAATATAACTTGAGGTTTCAACGTAGAGGGGAAAATGCGTGGAAAAATAAAATATGGGGGCGAGTTCGCCGACGGGCGCCCCGTGTATTTAGGAAATCTTTTTTAGGAAAAATTTTTAAGCTTGCTATGTCAAGCTTAATGCAAGCTGGGCTAGTGTAAACTAGAACACTTGATTCAAGCTGGCATTAGGCTTCCATGCTTGAAATTTTCAAGCTTAATTCAAGTTTATTGACTTGATAAATCAAGCTTGCTGCAAGTTTGATGCAAGTTTCCTGTGCTTTCTGGGTTATAGGCTACTGGAAGCACAGTGCTTCCATTTTGTGTGCAATCAGCCAGGTCTCAAATCTCTGCTCCTTACATCCATTTCTACTGTCGTTTCAGGCTATGTTGGCGCTACGCGATGACGCTGGTGAAAAACTACCCATTTTGGAATTTATTTTTATGGCTTGCCTTAGACATACTGTACCACAATTTTACGCTCATTTTGCAGAATCCCTTTTGCAATTTTCTTTGTCTTTTTTGTAATTATTTCGGGCATCCATTATTGCCGGTTCGATATGACTCCTGCTTTTGATGGAATCGATTTCTGCTGCAACTATGTATATAGGACTTGTGAAGCATGCAAACGGGTTTCTTGATGCCTGTTCTGTTATTTTATGGCAGATTTTTCCGGTTTACTTCTTGCCTTAAGTGTTCCATACATCGAAACTACCTTTAAGGTCATTCCATCGTTTTTAGTAAGAGTACGTATGTAGCCTATTCCAAAGTACCTTTTTTTTAATTGTGATTAGTTTTCATCTTTTGGCTGATACGGACTAGCGATGAAACGGGTTACTCGAGTCTTTCTTTATGAACCCCAAACTGGTAGGTGCTACGTAATATTATAGTATTTGAGCCTTAGTCTACGGTGGGAATGGCTGAATGAAGGCAAATATTTCAATCGTAGCTTTAATGGAAGCCTCTACGCTTTTCACTGCTTTTTTATTGCAGTTTTAGCCATTTAACATTCAGCAAATGGGCTATTGTCTGGAATCTCTCAATCTAAAAGAATTGTTACTTATTAATTAATTAATTGATTTATTTTTCGCTTCGCTTTTCTGCGTCATGCCTCGATTTGGCGATTTTTGTGGAATTCCTTTTTCTAAAACCAACAGTTTTTGTGTGCGGCTTTTGAATGCAATTTACCCCACGGTGACTTTGTGGATTAAAGTCATTTCGTATTTTAAATTTATTTTTATCTTCTATCTATAATACGTATAACTTTTCAGACTAACTTTTTGCAACTGATATTTTTGAACTTTTTAAAAATTATTATTTCAGTCTATTGTACCCACAATGAATTTGCTGGAGAAACATTGGAGTCCTTTCCAGTTTTTGAAAGATTGTTATCATTCGAATGCCATCTTACTTTGCCATTTTCGATTCATTTTCGAGACTGCTTCTTTAAAGAGCCATTTTTCTCCTTGCTGAATTTTCAGACGTCTGTTCTGTTTTAACTTTATTAAA
>JAWZYV010005291.1:0-10974 GCA_038373885.1 Cheiracanthium punctorium
AACCCCTTAATTATACTGACGGAGAGAAGGATTTTGTGTCCCCCCGTCCACCTCCGTAAGGATACGAGCCCCCCCAATAATTTTTACAAGTCGGCGCCCGTGAATACTAGGGCCATATCTTTAATTTCTTATAATTGACCATTTGAATCTTTAAATATTTGCATAACGTTTCATACCTGTGTTGACGTAAATACGAGTATTTTAAACAGTATTTCAGCAAATAATCATTAAACATTTAACTCACACCTTTTTAAATGCGTTGTAAATTAGAAAATCCTTTACTTTTTTGTTCATTAATTAAGAAAATGACTTCTGTTTCTGATTAAATCATGTACACTTTATTTTTTTAAACAAAAGTTATTGTTTTCTTACTAATACTGAGTTTATTTTCTGCTTTTTCTTTGCACAAAACACACATGCTAAGAATACATTTTCGGTTATTAAAACAAAAGATTTTTAAAAAGTTATTTAAAAACTCCATAACGTTTCATTAGTTTTTATAAATTTGTCAATGTATTCATTATAAAAATAAAAAAATAATATGAAATTCAAGGCACGTAATTTGTAACGTTTTCTGGAATTGATCATTAACCGAACAATATTAGTTAAAAAAAAAAAAGAATATTCCGTATCATTTCGCAGATTAGTCATACAATTATATACCTGGTAAGAGATACGTGCAGCCAGGACCGTCGGGAGACAAACTTGGGCCCGGGGGACGGATATCTGCCGGGCCCTCTCCCCCTACCATAAAAAGCTTCAATAAAATGTTTCATTAGCAATAAGATAGTTTTAACCTCAAATGTTTGCTGCGAGAAATTAAGCGTATTCATGAAGCACTGACGAAATAAACATACTTTATAACTAATAATTATTTAAAAAATAAATAAATAATCACTGTGATAATAAGAAGAGTAAAAGGGTAAGTAAACTCACCGCATACAACTGAAAAATCCACATTCCAAGAGCAATTCAGAACAATTTTATTCCAAATACATTTTGGGGATGAATTAATTTTCCCGCGTTTGGAAATTGCCAACTTTGCACCTGCCGGCCTGGAGTTGTCATGGTGATTCCCCGCGTATGAGAGCACAAAGGGTGCGTTTGTACCCTTCCCCCCTCCAACAAAAATAAATGACCGTACATGACGGCAGCAATCGAGTTTCGTTCAGGACCTCGTCTCGCCTTTACTTATTCCAGTCGGTGTTGGTTTTCGCGAATTCTATTTCTGTCTATATAGAAAAATTTTTGAAAGTTTATCACAGGCCCGGGGGGGGGAATCCCACTCTCGACAGGCGTGCGTGCAGCCATATTAAAGTGTGTTTGTTTCTCATATAATACAATTTTTCTTCATGGAAAAAAAAATGAGAATCATATTTCACAGACATTGTTATATTCTGCTACGTTTTACAAGATTATAAAAATTAAATCAATGTCCGTCAAGGTACCCATAACAGAAACAGAGAAAATAATATTCAATTCAATGCACATGATTTGTAACGTTTTTTCTGGAATTGATCCTTAACCAAACAATAATAGTCAAACAAAAGAAAGAAAAGGCCGTATCAATTCGCAGAGTAGGCATACAAATGTGTGTCTAGTTAGAGATACGTACAGCCGTATTGGTGAGTGTGTTTGTTTCTATATGTACGTGTAGATATCGCATTACAGTTTATCTTCCCCCGAAGACGAATGCATTTAATGACATACGTATCTTTCTTCCTTTTTACACGATCGAGTGATTCCTGGAGCAATTTGTCACAGACTTTTGTGGATTATTTCGAAACAGGAACTCGTGACCTATACTGGATCGCATCGATAACAATATAGTAGAAGAGGGAAAGGAAAAAAAAAAAAAAAAAGCGGACCAAAATCATTTGATTGATTGTTTTTCTGCTATGAGAAAATAACTGCAATGCTCTCGTAAATATAACCTGAATTTTGTCACTTCGCTAAATGATTAAGTCTTATATGATTTAGGTTCTATCTGTATGGGAATATGTTTCGTATTCACTTTGCTGATAGCAAGATATTTACTGTATGCAGCAATATTGCACACAAGTGAGGGTCCAGGGGGTCTGGACACCACCCAAAAGTATTATCTACTTGAACTGTAAAATCATCCTGTAATTTTTTAACATTTTAATATATTATAAGAATTTATCATATTCTTATTTTTAGCTATTGAGATAAGTAAATAAAAACATAATTCAAAAACATGCAGCATTAAAGTGCGGTTGAGACTTTACAAAAGGTGATCACGAGAAAAAATATTTTGTTCCGTATTTTTTCAGGGGGGTTGTGTCACATTTATATGTATTACTAGCTGCGTACCCGTTATCCGCACGGTAGGGAACGAAACTATTTCTTACATGTATAATTCGAATTGATCCCTGTAATGTGGAAGCTAAAAATAAGCAAAATGATTTGACTCTTGGCGTAAAGTTGCTCACTAGTTATTCGTAAAGTTAGCATAAGTACTGACCTGTGACCATTGTAATATTATGGCACAAAAAAACTATGTCCCTGTCATTCGCGATCAGAAAAAGAAAAGCTTGACGGTTCCTAAAAATTTCTAACTTTCAAAATGTCTCATTTCTACATCATACTCTTTTTTAGATTTAAGTTATACCGTTAATACCTTAGATACTACATGATGTGAAGAACCGTTTTATAGAAACCGTATTAAAGAAAAAAAAGTTCAGGTACAGTCGTTTCTGTGGAAACTACCGCGGGATATATTAATGCGACTTAAAATTATTTAATGTTTAGCTAGCTCTGATGTAAGACGGCTGTTCAAAAACGAATAGAAACGAACAGGTTTACGAAGTATTTATTAATGCAGTATATTGTGCTTTGATCAGTAATGCCCTAGCATAGCTACTAACTATCTATATAAATAAAATTAGACTTTTGTCTGTACATTTCTTGGATTTCAAAAATTTTGCGATTTCTATCCGTTTCAAGCACCTGGGAATCCGGTGGGACCCTCAAAAAAAAGTTTGTCTGTCTGTCATTCTGTCGTTCTGTCATTCTGTCATTCTGTCCGTGACGCTTTTTATGTTGAAGCATCACGTAAAAACGACTGAAGTGAATAATATGAAATTGGGTGTCATGATAAGTGGTCACTCAACTTAAAACATAGGTGTCGAATTATTAAAAAATATTGATTAGATTTTCAGATTTTGCGAAAATCGTTTCAAACTACGTAAGTTTGTGTTCGAGCATCACGTAAAATCGACTCAAGCGAATGGTATGATATTGGGTGTCATGATAGGTGGTCACTCAACTTAAAACATAGGCGTGAAATTTTCAAACAATCTGAATTAGATTTTGAGATTTTGCGAAAATCGTTTTAAACTGCGTAAATTTGTGTTTGACCGTCAAGTAAAAACGACTGAAGCGATTGAAATGAAATTTGGTATCATGATAGGTGGTAATTCAACTTGAAACATTGGCGTCGAATTTACAAAAAAAAAAATCTTGATTAGATTTTGCGAAAATCGTTTCAAACTGCGTAAATTTGTGTTCGCACATCACGTAATAACTGCAAAGGTGAAAAAATGATATTTGGTGAAATGATAAGTGGTCACTCACTTTAAACTATAAGCATCTAATTAAAAAATATCGATCAGATTTCGAGATTTTGCCAAAATCGTTTAAAACTGAGTGAATATTTCTTCAAGCATCATGTAAAAACGACTGAAGTGAATGAAATGAAATTTGGTAGCATGATAGGTGGTCACTCAACTTAAAACATTGTCGTCAAATTTTTTTTTAAATCTTGATTAGATTTTGAGATTTTGCGAATATTGAACTGCGTATATTTGTGTTCGCACATCACGTAATAACTGCAAAGGTGAAAAAATAATATTAGGTGAAATGATAGGTGGTCACTCACCTTAAACTATAAGCATCTAATTAAAAAAAATCGATCCGATTTTTCGAAAATCGTTTAAAACTGAGTGAATCTTTGTTCACGCATTATGTAATAACGACTAAAGCGAATAATATGAAATTTGGTCACATGATAGGTTGTTGCTCAACGTAAAGTATAGGTGTCCAATTTTTGAAACATTTTTATTAGATTTTGAGATTTTATGAAAATTCTCCCAAAATGTGGTTATATTTCTTCAAGCATCGCGTAATAACGACTAATACGAAATTTGGTGATAGGATAGGTAGTTGCTAATCTTAATTTATAGGTGTTGAATTTTTAAAATATTTTGATTACATTTTGAGATTTTGTGAAAATCGTTTTAAAATGCTCAAATTTTTGTTCTAGCATCACGAAATAAAGACTGCAGGCGAAATTTGGTGACATGATAGGTTGTCACTCAACTTAAATTTTAGGCTTCCAATTTTTCAAAAATATTGATTAGATTTTGAGATTTTGAGAAATTTATTTCAATATGCGTCAATATTCGTTCGCGCATCCCATAATGACGACTCAAGCGAATGAAATGATATTACTTAGTTACTCTCTAACCTGTAATATTTTAACAATACATAAAAATTATAACTTCGCTTTCTTTACTTTGGCAACATACTACATTCATTCTGTGTACTCCTACAATGCTGACGAAAGTTCTTGCTTTTTAGAAATTTGCATTCAGTACTAACCCGTCAACGACGGGTACTTCAGCTAGTTACTTATGTTATCTTTTACTGATACCAATATATTTTCATTTTTCCATCTTTAATGCTTAATTTAAAGAAACGGTTTAGATATTTGCTACGAATGTAGTCTTTTATTGTTTGGCGATTGTTTGCAATTTACGCATTAGGAAAAACGATAATCGTTTCACTTTATCGTTGCCATTAAAACAGCTCTCCATACATTTTTATGCATAATTCTTGTCAGATTGCGTATTTAGCACTGCAAAATATTTCTTGCGATTCGAAAACGTGTCCCGTTTAAAAACTCAATCGTAAATAATGCTGAGTAATTCATTGTTGAAAAAGCAGTATTCAATTCTTTTTCCGGCAACGTAATATAAAACATGGAATTATTTCGTACGTGAGGTGTGTTCTGAGTGAGTTTCGAATGGTGTTTTAAACTCGTTACATCAAACTGACGTAGATTTCGCATGCGAAAATTCAGTTATTTTAAAGTAATCTTATTTATTTTTTTCAACTGGCAGCTATTTAGTTTTAGTTACCATGACGGCTAAATTTGCAAGCTTAATATCAAATGAAATCTTGAAGCTGCTACTATTGAATACAAAATCCTTCTTTACATAAAAATTCGCAAAAAATCTCCTAATTTGTATTTTTCCTCCGTTCTTCTTTTAAAAGTGGGCGAATTGTATGCTCCGTCTTTTGCCGAAATATAAAAAGTTATGACGGATAGAATTAAAGATGCAACAGTTTTAAAATTATTTTACGCAAACGTCGTCAAAAGAGAAATTATTTCTAAAAATTCTCAAAAATCAGCAAAATATGTTACATAGTCAAAACAAACTGTTTTCGAAAGAATTTTATTTCCTCTATCCGATGATGCAAACATCGTTTTACTGCGTGTGCAATGACCGGCGTTATTACGTATCATGCAAGAAAAATCGCTAAAAATCGGACAAAACATAAAATAAAACATTTTCTTATTCGAATTTCGAAAAACTCACTCCGAGGCGAATTAGGATCTGTCCTAGCGAAGCCGTATAAAAATCCGATAGGTCTGCGACCAACCGTCTCGGCGCTATGCGATCGAGATACGCGCGCAAGAAGATCGGAGGTCACAAACTTACCTACCTACCTACATACATACATAGCTACATACAATGTTTACTCTCGGATTTTATTATATACTAGCTGGATACCCGTTCTCCGCACGGTGGGAAACGAATATTTTCCTTACACATATAACTCGAATTAAACCCAGAAATGCGGAATCTCAAAACGTGAAAAAAATACTTGAATCGTGACTAAAAGTTGACGTCATGAGTGCAAATCTGAGATGATTGCAACCTGATGACACAAAAACTTCGTCAGTGTCACTGGTGATCAA
This sequence comes from Cheiracanthium punctorium, assembly GCA_038373885.1. Taxonomy (NCBI): domain Eukaryota; kingdom Metazoa; phylum Arthropoda; class Arachnida; order Araneae; family Cheiracanthiidae; genus Cheiracanthium; species Cheiracanthium punctorium. The sequence continues at coordinate 6,008 of JAWZYV010005291.1, forward strand.
AAAAGATCTTTATGCAGATGAAACTTCTCTCTTTCGAAAAATGCCTGATTTCTACATCATATAATTTTGTTTTTTAAGCTTAATTATAGCATTTAACATATACCAGATGAATAAATTACATGATGTTGACAACTATTTTATTTTGTCTTGCATTTCCTAAAGCGTGGACAATGCATTAGCGCAGTTATTTTGCAGATGACTTTATTGAATTTCACCTAAATTAACAAAACCTACATGAAATAATAGATGCACCACGTACGTTATAAGCCAAAATTGCACACAGTTTTCGTGAAAATCGTCACATTTCAAATGAAAACATTTGTGACGTAACTTCTGCGATAAAGTTTATCACCCTTACTAAACTCTTAATGCAGTATCACACTTGTTACATAAAACTGAAGTTGGTCTCACTGTCAACTCACCCTAAATAAATAACTAATTTCATGTTTTATTTTTAATAATTTACAGTAGACCCCTTCATAACACGGGTCTACAACACGAATTCGTAGAACACGGAGAAAAAATTGTGATCGTTTTCGTGTAACACGTTAAAATAGACTCGTACAGCACGGTAAAATGAGACATATGTTCTGATATTATGACGCTTTAGCTCCTGTAATTAATATAACTTTTGAATGGCAATACCAAACATCATTGTATTTCTACGGAGTGCAAATAAGTTTTGCCGCGATTATTCCGCGCAATCCGCACTCCAGGTGGAGTATAGCGCTGGACCAGTACAACACGGATTCCTATAACACGGAACGTATCTACCGTCTTATAGGGAATCTACTGTAGTTGCATAGTGTCAAATTCAAAAGAAAATTCTAGGTTGCCGTATTTAGTAATATTTCATCTCACCTTGGTGACAAATATCCGAACTGTATCAAAAGAAAACTTTACAAAATTTTTAATTCTGTATAACCCTCGAAACAACTTCGGTGTTTACCATCTACGACGGTTTTTCATGACGTGACAACTTATGCTTGCGTGTAGTGGCATAGCCAAGGAGGGGATAGGGGGTCACAACCCCCATGAGGAGATTTTTGCCATACAAAATGTATATTCTTCACTCCCTTATCACACACGCGTATATATACATATATGTGAGCTGCAGTAGTCGTAACACCCCCTTGAAAAATTTCTGGCTACGTCACTGCTATCGCATAATTGATCATTTTTCTTTTCATGTATCAGTGATCAATATACTTCAGGATGAGAATCTCCATTGAAAAAAAAAGTTCTAAAAAGGCTGAGCCCAGAAAACTCTGATTAACACAGTGGAATTACCATGGGCCCTACCCAGAAAAAAATTTCGGAGGGGGGTTACAGAAATTAAATTTATAAATTCATAAAAGATGAAAAAGGCCCAATTTTTCACAAAAACGCTTCATTATTATTGTTTTGTTAACAAAATTTTAGATTTCGGGGGGGGGGAACCCCTGGTCCTCCGGGTAAGGCCTGGGGGTTACACAAATACGCGCCGGACATACGCTCTTGTTTATGTCCGGAGGAGCATGTACATTAGTGCTTGTGTACTGCTCCGGATAATCTGCAAGCAAGGCAGCAAAAATTGACATAAAAATGGCATCCGCACACGAAGGAAATAAAACTAAAGGTATATAGAATTACATGAAAACTTCGATTATTTTTAAAGTGCAAGTCTCTTACAGTTCTATTTGTTTCACATTTGACGCGTTTTCACTTTTACGAGTCTTAAAAGCTGTAGAAATGAGTGGTTTCACTTAATTGTTAAATTTAATAACTTAAGTGGCAACAATGGATTCCGTTGCTACGGAAACTATAAAAATGGAACATGAAATGAGTTATTTATGTTTACTTTGCTAGAACTGCCATATTGGTGTCATTAACGCCACCAGTCGATGCCAAATAGCTCAAATCACAAATTAAACTTGACACTAAAGGCAATTCGCAATACCATGTTTGGCGGAATTCAAAAAAAAAAAAAAAAAAAAAAATTTCAAGCTGATCGCACAAATTATATACATTTTATTACGTTGCTTTTTTGTGCTTAGCTTTTTAATTTTTTCGGAGTAATGGGGATAAAAGTTGTATTTGGGAGTGGTTAAACTGGATTTTTTAAGAGTCAGGGATCAGCGTAACTATATAGTAAGAAAAAATAATATTCAGCCTTCAGCTGAAATTAGTTTCCCCTCCGCTAAAGAGGTTTTTTGACAGAACCTTTTAATTTGTATTGGCAGCCATGTACAGGATGTATTTGCATGTAAATCAAACGGGGAGAAACCAACCGTTCTTCCAGTGGTGTCAAGTGTTTTAAACAATCCGGTATTTCGGGGAATTCGAAGCCATTGCTTATAGCTAATTCTGGTATTGTCAATTTAATCAAACAATCGTAACATGTTTTGCAAAATTTGCCAATATCATCGATATCTTTGTAAAAGACTAGTTTTATAAAGTCCGTTGTCGCTCCTTTGGACAGTAAAGTTGTTTTGGAATGGGTTCTTATTGACTTTTTGAACCACAGTCGATCACAACAATAGCATTGGTGGATTGGACCATCAGCAACAGCTTCGAAAAATTTCTCAGCTAATTTACGAAATTCTAGTTCTTCACACCTTACATTTAGATCAGTATCTGTTCTTGGTCTTTTCGATGGTATATCTAGACAGAGTCGTAAACGTTTTCTGTCTTGTCTTCTGGATTTGGATTCCGCTTCTTGAGCACGAAAATCTGGATCTTCCCTTTTTCTTTGCATAAATAGACGGTTAGTTTCACGATGACTTTCTTCCGGATTAGACAACTGGCGAGGACGGCCAGCGCGGCCTTGAACAACAGTCCCGGGTATATTCTTCTGATATTTAACGATGTAATACTGAAAGTAGAGCGTGAAATACCAAGCCTACGAGCTATTTCACACTGATCCCGCAAAAATGAAAATTTTAGAAATGCCACGACAGAACACCACCACTTGCTCCGAGGAGGGACAAAAGTTTGAACGCGACTCTGGAAACAAATCCAAGTTCTGAAAAATGAAATCGGAACCTCGGGAACTTGACAGCCAGTCGCAGACGCTCTGACAAAATCTTACAGTTTCCCCTTTTGTTTCATCTGACGTTACTTTGAAATTTTTCAAGTATCCATTATTCCAATCATGTGTCGGATCTTGGTGTGTTTCAAATTTCCGTGAGATCTGTAAGATTTTATTTACTATCAATTATCATCCACGACTTTTTTCGTCTGCCGAAAACTATTACCCTCTTTAGCGGAGGGTAAAAATCTATGCATACGCTAGTGACATCGGCTCATCTCAATTGTGGAATGGAATTAATAATACGAACAGAGTTGAACTACATTTGAATATTTTTCGCCTAATTTGCTGAGAAATGTACTAAAGTAGGAATCAACATAGATTTCAATTCGTAAAACAAAAAATACATTAGACAGTATTAATTACGCCGTTCTAACAATTTGCAATAAAAGAAATGTAGCGCTGCTTTAACTTATAAGAATCAATTATTTATTACATGTAAGTACTTCAATCGCCAAAATGCCAACATACACCATTATGCGAAATTTTTTGTTTTCAGGAAATCATTCGAAGGTTTGCTTTAACAGCAATCAAAATGGGAAATAGTTATCTATCATTTATATAGTTCGCTCGCCAAAATTAAATCCAGACATCTAATTGATTAGCAGCAGTTATTCAAATTATTAACTATAACGTGTTTCAATCCCCATAACTACAATGTACAAGATGCGAGAATTTTAATTTTCTGAAATTTGGCGGAATTGCTCTAACTTAAATCAGTTTACTTAATTTGGTGAAAATTCTGAAGATAGATCGTTTAAAATCGCCTTAATAACGTCATTATTTCTGTATGAAGTATAGCGTCGTATTCTAATAAAACTTATACTTGTAATTAAAAATACTATTTCATTACGCTCTCAGTAATTTGCGCCAACCCAAAACTGTGCAAATCGGTAGAACCTACTACTTTCTCAAAATCGCCAAATCAGCCATTTTTTTTTTCGACCAACTAAAAAATACACATATAGTCTCGGAAATCTCCCAATCCCTTATTCTTTTACACATAAAAAACATTGAATTACTGCTCTGATTTCACACGCACGCAATGCTTTAATTAAAAAATAACTTTGTAAATAATCTAAACAGAAAAAAATCATTATTCTTTTATTTTTACTGCAGGAGTCTAAATAATTTAATAAAATAGCCAAACATGGCAACCTCGATGCTTTTTTCTCACATTTTCACTGCAGGGGTTACAATTAGGGAATTAAAGAGATCAAAAATTAGCGTTTTTGACGTTTTTTTTTTATCAATATCTCTTAAAATAATTCGAATTTCAAAATTTAAATTAGCGGAGGTTCTTTCTCGAAATTTTCCGAATTCGTGGATACCTCCATCGAAACTCAACTCCCAGCCGTTTAGGAGGAGATGATGCTACACACAGACGCACAGACAGACGTGCACAGATTTTAATAGTATAGAAGATAGATCTTTTAAGGCGTTTATGATATACTTGCATACGCATACCAATTAACAAAAATTCGTTTGCAGAATAGTTAAATAATTTAAAATGAAGAAAGAATAGGAATTATAACTAATATAATTATAGTAATTTGAATCAGACATTCAAACTTCTTTGCTTAAAACAAAATATTTAAATCAGATTCTGTTATATTAAAAAGGTAAAAATAGTCTGGAATTAAAACTGTCCTTAAAAATTAAAAATAATGAAATCGGAGACATTTCCAATTTAATTGGTTCTGATTTTCATTTTAAAAACACATTTGTCCTGTGATGGAAATCTTTCTAGACAGTAAAAAAAAAAAAAAATAAAAATAAAGAGTGTATACGACATTTGCTCTCGAATTTTTGCTTTGAAGTTTATTCTTTTTCTACTTTCTTTTCAATCATGAATTATTTTCACTGCTTTAAGTGTAATTTCTTATGCTTTTGCGCT
>JAWZYV010005293.1:0-10090 GCA_038373885.1 Cheiracanthium punctorium
GGCTCAAAGGATAAAAAATTATTTGTTAGTTAAATAAATAATTCTATGCACATCGATTGTTATTGTTTTACTCCCTAAATAATTAAAGCACCCCCACTGAAGAAAGTATTTGATTAATAGTCAAATTTCTAATTTATAAATTTTGACAATAACTAAGTAGTTTTTATAAAAACCGTGCTGGACCAGATGACTGATTTAGAATGTGAATTTCGTTTACTTCAGGAAACATGCAAGAAAATTTTTGGGACAGGTGTCCGGGATCCGTCTCTTTTACCGGGTGTAGAAGTATGAAACCGGAATTTTTTTCTAAAAATCATACGCCTGATGTTTGAAAATGTTAAAAAATACTTTATCCAAAATGATCGCCATTGATATTTATATATGTTCTTCACCTTTCCAGCAGTTTATGAATGTCATGCAAGACAAACAGTTTTTCTCTTGAAGCGAACCAGTTATGGTGCTATTTTCGTAATTTGTCATACTCATTGAAGCGTTGTGCAGCGAGAGCGTGTCCCAGTGATGCGAAGAGATGATAATCGGACGGAGCCAAGTCTGGAGAATAAGCCGCATGCCTTAGTATTTCCCAACTGAACGTCTCGATCGTATCCCTGTGTGAAGGGACGTTAGCATGGAGCAAAATGACTTAATGTTGTATTTTGCCACATTCATGTCGTTTTTCACAAACTGCTCGATTTAAATCGATCACTTGCTGTTGGTAGCGATCAGTGTTAGCGATTTCACCTGGTTTTAGCAGCTCAAAATAGATTTTCGGTGTTTTTCCATGCTCATCGTTTCTCACGTCAAAATCACAACTTTTGAATTTTTTGAACCACTGGAAACACTCTGTTTTCCCAAAAGCATGTCCAAAGTAAGCTTCCACAACCATTCGATGCGATTCTGCAGCACAACATTTATTCTGTTTTTTCAAATGATAACAACAGAAAACCAATGCTGTCCGCAAATCGTAGTTCGTAGGCAAAAAACTCGACACGTTTAAGGCAATACGTAAATATACTGGTGAATGGAATTTGGGTTGCCGTGTGTTGAAAATCTTTGTTGGCTGTTAGAGGGAGACAAAGGCGCAATAGCAACTGTCTTACGGTCATCAAATTGATGGCTAGCGCAATTTATAAGGAAATTCCGGTTTTATACTTCTGGTGGTGTTGTCTCTTGTAAATGATGTTTAACTATCAGCAGATGGGGTAAAAATCGGTGCTTTAAAGATGGATTGTTGGAGGTAGGAGTCGCTTAATAGACGCGGTCACTCATAAGCGTTTCACGACATAGAAATTTTTTTAAGTACTTATGAAATGTAATTTTAAAAGAAATAAATCATATACGCTTCATTTAAGAAAATACCTGCAAATTTTATTTGATTCTTTTTTTGGTCTTCCTGGATAACTTCATGAAACAAAAGATTTAATTTAAGTCTTAATAGGGCCATTTTTTCTGGTAATGTTATACTAAAATATTATTGGGATTGAGATTGATTTATAAAAAGGAAATCATTACCTAAATTTAATTCGAATTTTTAAGACCACTTTTTTTTTGGGGGGGGGGGGGTAAGAAGCTTGCTATGGTATACGTGATATATGACGATTCCATTTCCTGGATTTTGGTAATTATCACAAGGAACTTATGCAGAAATCCGAAATTATTTCCCGTTACCCACATGCAACCTTTCATACTTCCCCGGGAGAAAGGCAGTGTGGTCTCATCTCGTGGTAGTCAGAGTTCCTTTTACTGTTACCCACATTTATTCAAGCAAAAAGCCTTTCATTGAAACAAATAAAAACTTCATGTAAAAAACACGCATAAAAAGTTCCTTAACGGTTGGGACGATCTTTTCTATCAATAAAATCTTCGGTCTTTTTCAGCTGTCAATATTTCGTCTCATAGATCACTGTGGGTCACATTGCAACACTGTGTTAAATTAACGGACTCCGAAAAAAAGGTAGATGAAAGTAAAACAAACTTTACATAATGGAGACACAACGACAGCATTTTTTTGAGAAGGAGAACAATAACTAGACACAAAAATGACCAGTTCGTGAAAAAGATAGTCCTTACGTGTTCCGCGAAACCTGTGCAGGATATCCCACATAATGTACAGGGTGCCTGAAAATTGTTGGACACCTTACAAAATTAAATTTAAAAAAAATTCTAATGCAGTAGCAGAGCTGCCAAGCCTCCGGCTTTTACGGGGAAATTTCCCACCACAATTTTTAAACAGTTTTATTTTACATTAAATATTTGGACCTAGTTCAACAATGAATTTGTATGTAAAAATTAGTAGTAAAAAATCTCCCGAAAAAAGCCGAAGACTTGGCAGCTCTGCAGTAGCCTTAAAATGACTAACTGCGGACCATACATAAAATGAATGGATTTCAATATGAAATAATTTGGTGGCTCCTACAGCATCAAAAGAACATTCGACTTTATTCTAAGTCTCTGCATTAGAACACTTAGTCCTGTAAACAATATCTTTGGCGTAAGAGCACATACAAAATATCCATGCTGGATAAATCTGGCGATTTGCACTGAATTGCACCATCGTGACCAATCCTTCTGTTTGCAATATGTTGATTGAGGAAATTGCTCATAGACGTAGACTATTGTAAAGGTACATCGTCCTGTTTGAAAATCTCATTTTCTATTCTTTGCTACTGTCGGCCTCACCATGGCACAGTGGTTATGTCACTGGAAATGGTAGACGGCCGAAGTGTGGAGGTTGCGGATTCAGGTCCAATCGCGCATCCGTCGACCTAACCGTTCGGAGTTTTCCGTGTTTTTCTCCAAAACTTAGCGTTAATACGGGTTAGGATCCTATAGAAAGACCCCCACGGAGGGTATCCCACCCATAGGCCTAGATCCCTCGTACAGATAATTGCCCTTAATCCCACAACAACAATAACAACAGAAAATTTTTGGGCTGCCGGTGGAATTCTGCGATCTTGTGCTTGGACGGTGGATCAATTTAGCTATCCTCAGTGACACTTTTCAATTTATTTACGGATTTTTCCATCGTCGCCGCCGGACTTTTCCACATCATGCTGTTGTCTACAACAACTAACTGAAGCTGGGTTTGATATCATCTGGCCAAGGACTGTATGGCGTGAAGCCATTATTTTCCTGGACTCCTCATCTCATCGACTGATGGTCCGTTTGCGTGTGGCCGCCGACCAACGATGTGACGGTTTTCCTGAAGCTGCAGAAATTTACCGTTAAAGATGAGCTGCGGTAACTGATGGCGTACGCCGTAGCTGGGGTTTCTTCAGAAGATAGATTGCTGTTACTTTGTGGATGTGGCACCCTTATGGGCGACGTTGGGTACCTGCCTCAGTTTGTTTGTTTTGATTTTTCGCGGAAACATCTTCGCCTCGCTCCAGTTACTCCTGTCAATTGAATTGGACCTTTTTTCTTTTTTTACGAAGATGTTTCGTCAGCATGCTCGAATTTTCTTTTTCAATATCCGCTTCGACGGAGGGTCACTCTTTTCTATTTTCCATCTTTTTTGGAATGTCACACTGTTTTTAACATCTATTTATGGGTCGTACTGAGCAACCCGTTCGATGAAGACCGGATTTACACGGGAGAACGGGTCAGTTCCAGAACAACTCTCCGTTCGTTCTCGCAGCTTCGCTGCTCGCCCTCGTGCCTGCAGTGCTTGCTCGACTAGACGATCAAGATCATCTTTCCATCTGTTTGCATCTTTATGCTGACATGTCTGAATTTATTTGCCCGGTCTGTTTGGGCTTTTCTACAACAAGATCTTAAATTACACGCTATTATTTCACACTGGAGATAAACGCTATGCGCAAGGTGCTCCATTAAAGACCCCCATTCAGTCAGTACTGTCGCTATGCCTAAAACGCTTTTTCTAAATCTCTTGGATAAATTCCTTGGTATCTAACGCCATCTATCAGTATTTTTAGTACAAATTATAATAACGAATATCTCACACTTTTTTTTTAATCAGACGTCTTTCAAGAAACCAGATCATACTTATTACTTTTTATTTGGGCTTACATTTGTAGGGCATTCTCTGGAACGTCACCTATATAAATTTCAATTTTATTTAATCCTAACTGCAATTTTCTGGTTTTGAAATTTCAGTTTACACAATACAGGAGTTATTTTGGGTTTAAAGAATCTAAAGAAACTTTCACTTGTATAAAATGTGTAACGTTCTTTCTTGTGGACAAATATAGTTTGAAAACACTGATGTTCTAAATATATGTTTGTTTGTTTTTAAACCTCGTTAGACATCCAGACTGTCAAGTTACTTTCAATGATAATATTTGCTTACAGTGTTTACCTAAACAAACAAACAAAATAAAAATATGAATATAAAATATAAAAATTAATATTTAACTTAGAAAATTACTGAGTGGTAAAAAAGTATATACATGTACACAGTAGCAGTACCCCAATTTTAAACTAATTTTTAAACAAACAAAATTGTGTGAAGGGCCTTAAGTTTTCATCTTTTAATAATTAGTAAAGTGCAATTTTTTATGATTAAATTGAGAAGAGTTTGGTGGTTATTTCGTTTTTTTTTTCGTACTCGCTTCCTGAATAGAAGTTATAAAAATGCAATATTTTTCAAAGAAATATGGTGAAATTTTCATTAATTAGAAAATGAAGTAAACAACATTTTAATACAAAATTCTTAAAATATTCCAGAAAGAGAAAAAACTTAATACCTGTGTACTTTTCGATGGTATCTAGCTTAAAAATATTGTTTTGTTTAAGCGTAGGATTAGGTGTGAGATCATTTAAAGCAAAATGCATGCTTCTTTGCAAATCTTTCAGAAATATTAAATATCGACAAAATCCTACTTTCGACACTGATTAACTGTCTTGACTTCGTCGTAAAAGTCTAGTTGAGAAATCATTTATTTTCATTTATGTCAGTTCTAGTGAATTATGCTGAGTAAACAATTAATTGACAAAACTGCTGACAAAAATTTGAGCTCCTTTATTCAATATTCATAGGTTTTAACTAAAAAAACTTTTGGCTTTGTCGTATTCCCATGAAATTCAAACTACGGTTGTTGAGAGAAGATTAGAGTACAAAAACTGGCCTTTGTATTTGCCAGTCTAATTAAAATGTAAAAAGCTTGATCCAGGTTTACTATGTTCAATCACATCGTTGCAAAAAACACTGCGACAGAGGTTCATATTTCTATAAATAGTGCTGCTACTAAGAGTCTAAGGATGTTCTAAAGATCTAATTGTTCCTCTATATGCAGACCCAATGTATTCAGAAACCTGTTTAGGATAGCAAAACACTAACCAGAAATTGGAAAACTTCAGCTGTTGTATCACTCTATAGGACAATGCATGAACATTAAAATTTTGTCCATCTCCTTTACAACTATCTACAGGGACGCAGCTATTCGGTCAGAATACAAGATGCTGTCTCGGACAACTTTCCCATCAAGAGTGGAGTGCCACAAGGTTCAATCCTAGGCCCAACCCTTTACAGTCTCTATGTAAACGACATACCCAGAAACCAAACCACTGATATTGCCTTGTATGCGGATGATACTGCTATCATCGGCAGAGCCAAGAACGCTCCACACGAACCTCCAACACCACATTAACTAACTTGAGTTGTGGATGCGGAATTGGAAAATAAAGTTAAACCCATCCAAATGCAAGGCACTCTCCATTGGAAGGAAATTCCCACCCTCCCGTTTACATGTCGACAACACGGTACTGGAATGGGCTGATAGCGCACCATATATTGGCGTCGAAATTGACAAACTGCTTACTTGGAAGAAGCACATAAACAGAACCAGAGGCAGGATGACCGGTGCCTTCCAGAGAATCTCCAGCCTCATATATACGCGCAAACTCAGCACACAGAACAAAGTGCTTTTATACAAAGCCGTTGTTAGACCATTGGCCACATATGCTGCCCCGGTGTGGGCCTATGCGGCAAACACCCACATCAAAGCCCTAATTGCAAAGGAAAGTAAATTTCTACGAACCATCCGTTACGGTCACCCACTACTTGCCAACAACATCATACTCAAGGATCTCTATGAAGACCCTCAAGCACCACTTACTGAAAATCTTCAAGAGATTCTACAGGAACACATAGCTGCCAACTCTTCCGGCTTTTCCGGACGATTTTCCACCACTAATTTTTACTTACGAATTTAACCTTAAAATAAGTCCAAAATTTCCTTGTGAAATAAAACTGTTTGAAGATAGTGGTGAAAAATCTTCCGGAAAAACCGGAAGAGTTGGCAGCTATGGGAACATACGAAACGTTCCTAACGAAATTATTGCCACTCTACCAGATTATGAGCCGTCGGACCCACAGCACAGAAAACGCCCCAAGGCTGTTCTCCATGCCCTTCAAGATCAACCTTAAGCCCGTACACGGCACACACGTCGAGCAACCCTTCCTGTGAAGACCACCTATGGTGTGGGGGGGAGGAAGGGTTGACATGCACACCCATCCAGAAAAATGACTTTCTGTACTGATACAAGCAGCTTCGCTGCTATCTACGCACATCTACAACAATAACATCCCTAACATTACATATTGGAGGTACGCGCGCTGCGCTGGCACTCCGAGAAGCTAGACCTCAGTCAGTCAGTCAGTGAACATTAAAACTTGGGTCCAATCAAGAGGTTAATTACGTAACTCCTCCTTTATACTATCGGGTGCCGTTCGTTCTATTCCAACTCTTCCTATTTTATCGGAAATTTTCCCACCACTAATTTTTACTACGCAATATAAAGTTGGAATAAGTAAAAAAAATTTTTAGAGACTGCAGTCACAAGCATCGCAATAAGAAAACCGAATAGAAATGTGGACTCACTAGTCTTTTATTAGCAAACCTAGGAGGTTGCATACGTTCCTCTAGCTGTAGAACGGGCTTGTTTGTTATTTAAATGCAGTAAATTAAGTGCTATTTTTTTAAAAAAGTCAAAAATTTTACGAGGTTGTCCCCTGTACCTAACGTATCTTCTTGGAATATTATTTTCTTAATTAGCACAACGAACGGATAAAGCGTTTGCTCCTCATATTTCCGTTCTTCAGGAAAAACTAAAATTTAGCATTGTAAATGTTAACGGAGAAAAAAGAGAGAGAAATTTTCTGATGATAATCAAATGATTTTATTCATCACAGAACCGTAATCAAAAAATATTTTCTCCAATAATCGCAATTGTTTTGAAGAGTACAGCATGCTCTTTGAATTGAGAGACGAAAGTTCCCGATTCAAAACCAGGTCGTGTCCGCCGACCTGACAGTTCGGAGTTTGCCCGTGGTTCTCTCCGATATGCAGCGTAAATACGGGTTAGTGCACTTACAAAGATGCATCCCCACGGAGGGCACCCAACCTCTCGTTCTAGATCCCTCGTGTTGATAATTGGCCGTAATCTCCCAAGAGTACAGCACAACCTTGCGATCAACCATTCGTGCAATCAAGTTAGCGACTGTCGAGATAAACAGGCAATGGCGCTAGCATTTTGGTTACACCCCTTTGCACTCGAAAAGTCACGTGACAAAGAGGAGTGAGCATTTACCGCCGAGAAAATGAAAGATTGCCACGTAAAAGTCAGCATAGCTCTTATAGTTATTGTAAACAGAACAACCCTCACCCGCTGGCTGCTTTCACATTTTTTTTTATTTATTTTAAAATATATAACTTAGTGGTGGCAGGGGCGTAGCCAAGGGGGGGGTTGGGGGGTCATAACCCCCCCATGAGAAATTTTTTACCATACAAAATGTATATTCTTCACTACATTATCACACACATGTATGCATATATATGAGTTACCGTAGTCGTAATCCCCCCCAATGAAAAAATTCTGGCTACGCTCCTGAGTGGTGGTGATTCATTTTTTTCGGCATAATACTGTTCTTGTGCTATTTGAAAGCTGTAATAGAATTCTTTCTGGGCCACTAGCTAAACAATATCGAATATTTTAAATATCTAGAAAATATCTAATACGTCACACGATGAAGTCCCAAAACAACGAGGAATCCACTTTACACGCCTCCCTCATTCAAACACGTAAGAAATCTATTCTTAAACTACGTTCTTTAAGAGGAAAACTACCTGAACCATCAAACCGAAAGAAATAATTAACAAGCAACCCAACTTCGCTCCACCTTTAAACTTGTAAATTATTTAAAGTGTCAATTCAATATCCCGAAGCGTTCCTGAAAGCGAAAAAGACGTCGGTTGCTAGAAAATGCTCCGCTTTTATTCCTTAATGTATTCAAAAGTTGGGGCATCGAGGGCCATAATAAACATACGAGCGTTTGTTTTGTAGCTACCGCTAAGCACATCTTTATGCAAAATGTAGAACAACTTTTAAGTTTGAAATTCTTGAATTCAAATAAATAATTATGCTTGAAAACGATTAAAGCAGAAAATATGAACTTAAACTTTGAGGATAAGAAAGAATTGGGATATGAAGAATGCTCTGAGATTCCTTGTTCATAATAAGGTTGTTTGTAAATGATCCGTATGGTGTTTCTACGATAATATAAACCATTTCAGCATTCACTTGCTTTGTTTTAAAATGCATAGAAATTTATAGTGTCTCTACGGGTTTCTGTATGAAATCTGTATTTGCGTCTTTGCATAAATTTGTGTCGTCGCTTTTATTGTAATTGCATAGCCGCCAGCTAACTCTTCCGATTCCGACTTAAGATTTCCCACCACTAATTTTTACCTTGTAGTTTCAACAATATATATCCAAAATTGTTGTGAATCTGGGTAATCAACCAGAGTGTCAGCCGGGGACTAACTGAGCTCTAAAGGGATATACCGCGGAAGCCGGTATTTGACGGGTACGCGGGGAGATTGGTGGTTCTCTGCTCGTGGCGAACGAACTCCGTATTCTGAATTACTGGTGAAAGTGGTTCCCAGTCTTACTTAATTTTAAGTTCGAACTTTTTCCATCTTTTACTGAACATCATATTCGAACTCTTTACCATCTTGCTTACTGTGTCTGTGCGCCCTGGTCCTTCGGATGCTGGTATCCCTGCGCCCTGTGATGCTAAGAAGATCGTCTTCGCTGGTCGTTATTGCTGATTGCGGGTTCCTGATTGTGAGCTACCGGCCGTCCTATTGTGTATGCCCAAGACGTTTCCTGCCTGATGTGATGATGTATCGCCGACTATGGTCTTCCGTGCTGATGTCTGCTCTCTGCCCCCATCCCGACGGACTTGAGCTCTACAGCGCTTCATGGACGTACTACTCGCCCTACATATACAACTCTTCGTGGAGTCATTTCCCGAACTGGCCCATGGACTCAACGAAGCTGATGGAACTTATTTTTTCATGACTGATCTACCTGGTTGATGACTGTGGCTTGCGAGTGGCAGTCGACCTACGGTGCGGCGGATCGTCTGACGTCTTGATTGGACCTGTTAAAGAATAGCTGCAGCCTTATGACACTTGATGTCGTAGCGAGACCCAGGATTGATGCGCTTCGCTGCTTTACGGACGTGGCACCCCTTCGGGGCGACGTAGGGCGTCGCTTCTTCTTCCCCATGATTTGGTCCTGATGACGTACTTCCATCGCTTCAGTCACTCCTGTTCATTGATTTGGACCTTTTTTATTTTTCTTTCTTCCTGAAACTTCATCGTCTGTTCCACTTCCATCTTGGACGCCGAATTGTTTTTTCCTTTTTTATTTTTATTTTTTCATCTTCCTGGAACTTCATCGTCTGCTCCACTTCCATCGTGGACGCCGAATTGTTTTTTCCATCTTTACTGGTCGTATATCGAGCAACCTGCCCTGGGATGCCCTTTTTAGGGGAGAGGACAGGTCGATATTCCAAGTTTCTTACTGCTGCTCATGCCCGGACAGCCCAGTCGGTAGCCCGTCGCACTTCAATGCCAACGGACCCGGGTTCGTATCCCGGCCCGGACCGATGTTGTTTTTCTGCCCTTCCCGGCTTTTTTTTATGTCTGAGCATTCCATCTGCTCTTCCTGACTTGACTTTATTTTCATCGGGTGATTCCTTTTCACCCTGTTTTTTCTGTGGACTCTGTCCACTTTTTTTCGCCTAACATCTCACTGAGCTCATTCGCCAAAGAGGCTCTCG
>JAWZYV010005294.1:0-10987 GCA_038373885.1 Cheiracanthium punctorium
GGGAGAAAATATCCAAGGGGTGCCATTTTAAATATCCATATATCTAATACAGCGATATCTTTTATATCCTCCATAGTCCTGTCTCCTGAAAAACATCAAACTGTGTAATCTCGAGGAGCTACTTATTCCCACTTTAACTGTGACAGGGCGTTAGAGTTGCAGAGTTTACAAATTTCACGCATTTTTTTTTTAATTTGACATCACTGTTTGACTGCCGTAAAGGATACCCCGGTAGGTTGAGGGAGTAAATTCGATATTTCGCATAGTAGTTTTCAAACGGTATGATTAAAACTTTGCGTTATGTACACGCTTAAACCCAAAGAGCGAAAAAAACGATACATCGCGGAGCGGTCAGTTTCCATGGAAACCGACAGGTTTTTCCACGAAAGTGCTTTCTGGTGTTGCCACGGAAGTGTAGTCTTTTTTCTGAGAACTTCTTTCTTCCCTTCTTGTTTTTTCGGAGAACTTCCGTCCTCGCTTATTGTTATATTCCGCTCCGCTCTTGTGATCGAAAAACGCTCCTAAAGGAGAAGCTCACTTTTGAAAACTGGCTCACTTTTCGCTCCGACCAGGCGCGTAGCCAGGAAAATTTTTCGGGGGGGATATGCGCCTGGAAAATATTTCGGGGGGGGATATGAACTTATATCTGTATAAATAGACGGAATTTCATCACTAATCCAAACATTTCGGGGGGGATATATCCCGATATCCCCCCCCCCCTGGCTCCGACTGATCGAATTTCGCTCGTTTGGTTTAAGCGTGTAGGACCTTTATGGAGGAACATAATTCAACATTAAAATAAAACTATACTCGCAACCTGCATGCGTATGTTAGGCAACGCCTGCGCCATAATTAAATGCTAAAAATAAAAATAGTAAATAGAATAATTTTAATATATCGCGCTTTGAAACGAACTTTGTAACTTTTAAAATGAACATTTTCAGCGCCGTGAAGACATTTCAATTTCTAAATAAGCACCGGATTAAAATACCACTTCTAATAATAATAATCGTGTATTTCTTAGTTTATTTCTACAGTAAATTTTAATCAAAATATCGTCTCCCTGTGTTGAAAATAGAGCTGGAATAAATGAGTTTAAATAATGGCGTAATTTTTACGTATCTTAAAGCATTTAACGTCATAGATCCTCACTTGCGAATTGAAATTCTGATATCCCATTTAAAAACTCGATTGGTTGAAAAAACCCTGTTTTCTAATCCTTTCTGTGGCAACAACCGAACATAAATTCTCGTGCCGTGATCGCAATGTAATGAATGGCGTAAGATCGCGATGATGCTATTAAATTCTAAATATTAGGCTACATTAAAATTCGTAAAAAATCATCTAATTTACATAATTTTTTCGTTTTTATTTTAAAAGAGGGTGAAAAGAATGTTTCACGATTTGTCAAAATACCTAAAAGTTATGACGGATAGAATTCAAGATGCGACAGTTTTAAAATTATTTTACGAAAAAAATCGCGAAGCAGATGCTTAGTAAAAAAATTCCTAAAAATCGGTAAATCATGTTACGTATTCAGAACAAACTGTTCTTAAAAGAAAATTTCCTCCTCTATCCGATTATACAAATGCCGTTTTGCTGCGAGCGTAATTTCCGCCGTTATAATGAATTAGGTGAGAAAAAATGCCCAAAATCGCATAAAACATAAAATAAAAAAAAAATTCTAGATCGAATTTTGAAAAAATCGCTTCGAGGTGCACAACTACATATTTACATCTTCCCAAGTACCAAATTTGGTGTTTCTAGGTGTAGCCGTTTATCCGTAACGCTGCCGACACACACACACACACACACATACAGACACCTTCTTTTATAATAAGTAGAGATATACTATTGAAATATTATTATAACGGGCGGTGGTGGCTCAGCGAAAATAAAATGACGTCCTATATGGACAGTGAAATTAAGGTGGAAAATGATTTAAAAATTACGCCAGCACAGACTTACACATTGGGGAGAACAAACACTTGGCTGATATCAATAACGCCAATTCCAGAGCAACCCTAAAAGTTAATCCAATAAAATTACAATGACGTAATCGCGAGCAAATAATTTTAAAGACAAGGCATGGCAACAAGAAATAAAAAACGCCAACTCCAAGCCAAAGGAAGGGAAATCAAAAATACGTTGATTTTGCAAACGGACGTAATAATAACCTATTTTTAGCACACCGGTCTGAAAAATAGTGCATACAGGGAAAAGTAAATATACAGATTTAAAAGCCGAAATGACAGAAAAATGAAAACAGAAGTGATTTAGAATTCTTGAATTTTGGATAGATTATATTAAAGGAAGCCAAAGTAAATGATTATTAAATTAGATATGTGATCTTCATCACAGAACCTGCTAAGCTGACTTAAATTTCGAAAATCGAATTATTTAAGAAGATATTAATAAAAAACTGAAAAAATAAACAGAATGGTTGCCAGATTTTGCATAAAATCATTCATTCCTCTGCAACAAAGGGTTTCCAAGTATCTAGAATCGCGTGAAATTTACAAAAATGAGTTAGAATTACGCCCATTTTACGCCAAAATAAAAACTATATGAAATAAGTAACTCAAAATGTGTTACACAAAGTTGAAAATTTTCAAATTGTAAGTTCGCTTGGACAACAGGAGTTTAGAATTAGCGATTATTCGTTTTTCCAAAACAGAATAACTAATATCTTGAAAATGAAAAATAATTGAAATGCAGATTATTTTAAAGCCGGTTCTCGTCCAGCTGAATTATTTGCTACCAGTAGAAATATCTGGCGGCGTTAACTATGCCATTATAGCAGTTATTGTGCACTTTGGATATTTGCTAGCGTGACGTGATGGTATAATTCGTGGTGTTAAATACTCCAATCTGCAAACGATTATGTAAATGAAAATATAGATAACGGTTTTCCGGTAACCTTAAAAGAACAGTAAATATAGGATGTGAGCATGTGTAAATTGCCAAATAATGAAAAGTCGCCATTGGTGGCAGGCTATTCTATCTGTTCCGTAGCTTTTATTAACTTTACATGTAAGCAAGTCGCCAAATAATAAAAATGCCATGGGTGGCAAATTCGCAAGGTGTCCAATAGGTTTTACATTATTAAAAATACAGCTGACTGATTTTATTACGCTTTAGCTCCTAATTAATATAACTTTTGAATGGCAACATTAAATATCATTGTGTTTCTGAGGAGTGCAAATAATTTTTCCAGCGATTATAAGCGGAGTCCGCACTCCCGGTGGAGTATAGCTCAGGACTCGTACAACACGGATTCCCGTTACAAAATATCTTCGATGCAAGAGCATAGCAATGTGTAGCTCAGTAACATTCTATCTGATCCAATCTTCGGGTTTTGTCTGTTGAAATTATGTCTTTTTTACGGATGGGAATAAGCCTTATTAGGGGCCGAATGCCTCATGCGAAAAGCGAGCGTAGCGAGTCTGGGGGCCTTGGCCCCTAGTATGAAAAAAAAACAATTCCTAAAAAAGTCCAATATATTTACAGTTTTAAACTTTACATCTTATAACTAAAAATGAAATTGCTGTTTGTTTGTTTGTTTGTTTGTTTGTTTGTTTATTTGTTTGTTTGTGGATTGAGTTGTATACAAATCCACAAAAATGGACCTATCAGCCTGAAATTTTGCACAGATATGTAAAATAATATAGAATAAATCATAGTCCACTTTAAAACTTTGAAAGTCCACCCGTTCCCGGAATTTAAGAGATTTTTTATGTTCTCCACGCAAAAAGCTTTCCGTAATTGTAACCCCTGTAGGTGAAAAAAGTGTGAAATAGGATCGTTGTTGCCATGTGTGGCGATTTTGCCGAATAAGATGTTTTAAATTCTCAAAGTAAAAATAAAAGAATAATAATGATTTTTTTTTGTTAGTTTATATTCGTAAGGTTATATTTTTTTTAATTATAATATCGTGTGCATGTGGAAATCGGAGCAGGAAATGAAATGTTTTATACGCAAAACAATAAGAATATGAAGATTTCCGAGGCTAATATGTTAAAATTTTTTAGTTTGGCGAAAAATAAAAATGGCTGAAAGGCCGAGAAAGTGAGTTCTAGCGGTTTGCACAGTTTCCGGCTTGGCGAATTTACTGAGAGCTTAAGGAAACGGATTTTTGAAAACAAGTACAAAGGTTTTTATTAGAATACAGCGTTAAATTTTAATGATCCCTGCGAAAATAATGCAGTTATTAAGGGATTTCAAGCGATCTATCTTCAGCATTCTCGGGATTTTGAGGAGGATTCTAAACGCTTGGCGCTATTTATCGTAATTTAATCGTCTGCTATTTGGGTTATGAATACACCTGCGTATAAGTTTTTTGAAATTTTCATTCAGTTGGAATTGTGCATTTTTCAGAGCAGCTTTTCTGCATCTAATGTATTACATCCAGAAAAAAGGATGTTAGAAATATCAATTTTAATTTTGTTTAATCACACTCATGAATAAATGATACACTTTCCAACTTAATGTAAGAAGGAACGAAAATAGGGAAGACCCATGGATTATAACTCTTTTTATATATAGCACTTTAGTGCGTATTTAAAAATCTGAAAGTGTGTCAGATTTTCTATGATTCTAGCGCTTGGCGCAATTTAATGAGAGGGTATTTTTAAAAACAAGCGTAGGTTATCTTATAAATAAAATGAAATACTGTTTTGTCAATTTGTTGATTTGGGTAGTATAGAAATTCCAAAAAAATGGACCTGTCAGCCTGAAATTTTACACAGATATGTAAAATAATATAGAATAAATGATAGTCACTTTAAAACTTTGAAATCCACTTAAAAACGTTTTCCTCCTGAAGGGTTCCCTTAATTTTCGTTCCGGAATTTAAGAGATTTTTTATGTTCTGCACGCAGAAAGCTTTACGTAATATTAACCCCTGTAGTGAAAAAAGTGTGTGAAATAAGCATCTTGGTTGCCATGTGTGGCGATTTTGCCGAATAAAATGTTTTAAATTCTTAAAGTAAAAATAAAAGAATAATAATGATTTTTTTTGGTTTATTTTTTTAAGGTTATTTTTTTTAATTATAATATCGTGTGCGCATAAGAAATGAGAGCAGGAATGAAATGTTTTATACGCAAACAATGAGGATCGAAGATATCCGAGACTAATATGTAATTTTTTTTAGTTTGGCGAAAAAATAAAATGGCTGATAGGCCGATTTTTAGAGAGTGAGTTCTAGCGGTTTGCACAGTTTTAGCTTTTTGGCTCATTTACTGAGAGCTTAAGGGAATAGCATTTTTGAAAACAAGTGTATAGGTTTTCTTAGAATACAGCATTAAATTTTAACTATCCGTGCAGAAATAATGCAGTTATTAGGGCATTTCAAGCGATGTAGCTTCAGAATTCTCGCCAATTGAGTACATTGATTTAACTTGGGGGAAATCCGCCAAATTTCAGAAAATTGAAATCTTCGCATTTAGTACATCGAGTAACGATGAATAAAACATGTTATAGTTGATAATTTAAAAAATGCGGCTGTATTAAGGGATTCCACTTTTCAAATAAATGCCTGGCGGTCGAACCATTTCCCATTTGATTGCTGCTAAGTCAATGCTTCGAATGATTCCCTGAAAAAACTCTTGAAAATGGCGAATGTTGGCACTTTGGCGAGGCTTAGATTTGAAACTGGATTTTATTTGAGACTGGTAATATATAATAACACTGGTTATAGATAAAAATGAATGTTGGTATGTGTTTATGAGGTTGAAAAAACTCCATCACCGTTGAGCACCGTTGCACGATGAAATTTGGTTCAACCTAAAGTCTTTTATGATGGAGAAGGTTTTTATGCTATCCGTTTTCCTTAACTTGCCATTGCTGCCGCAGCACAACGTTGAATTCTATTCCGTTTAGCCGTTTGCTATGCGAATATCGTCCAACCAATTTCGATGAAATTTGGTACACGCGAATATTAGAACACGGAGAATATTTTTCACTATCCATTTTGCTGTAACTCTCCGCTAAAATGGCGCTGCAAAGCATCACACTTCTATACCGTTCGACCGTTCGGGCATAAAATTTTTTTATACTTACACATTTGAGCACGAAGAAATATATTCTACTGTGTTCATTTTGATGTTTACTCACCACTAGATGACACTGCAATGCATTATTAGTTTAACTCGCCACTAGATGACGCTGCAGCAGGCCAAAATTCTTGAAACATTCAAACGGTCGCTATGAAAATCAGTATACATAGATATTTGAACAATGAGAATATTTTGGCGTTATCCATTTTGCTATAACTCGCCACTTGAAGGCGCTGTAGCAAATCATTACTTTATTGAACCACTAGATGGCCCTGCAGGTGTAACACTTCTTGACTGTGCAAATGATCGCTATGAAAATAGGTATACATCATTGTTCGTGTTCATAGGTATTGAACACGGGGAAGAGTTTGGCGCTATCCATTTTCCTATAACTTGCCACTAGATGTCGTGTCAACACATGAACTTCAAGACTGTCCAGCCGATAGTCATGAAAATTCGATTACATCGGATATCTGAATGCTAAAAATATTTTCGCCGTATCCGTTTTGCTAAAACTCGCCACTAGATTGCGCTACGCCGCATGGCCTTCTGCTCCGTACAAACGATTGCCTTGCAATTCGGTATGCATTATTATTGGACACAATATAACGCGATATCCACTTTGCTATATCTGGTTTATTTACAATGAATCGTAATCACCACAAATCGTAATATCAAAAAGTCCATTCATTCCCGTGCGAAGAACGGGTACTTCAGCTAGTAGGTGTATAAAATCTTTTCAGGTGTGAAAGGGATGAAAGCATTGCTTATAAAGTAACACATAAAAATTGCATTTTTAACAGTATTGGTAACAGAAAACGTCAGTGAATTAAAAAACACATATTTTCAACTCATTTTACCTTACCATTTCTTTTCATGTGCGTTATTTTAAAAAGTTTTCAATTTTTTCAACTGTTATTATTATTCAAATTATTTACGATCAAGCAAAACTCTAAAAATGTGTAACGAAAGAAATAATGGCTGAAAATTCTTAATCCCTAGTAGTTGTTGAATTATTTCAAGGAAACAATTCATTTTTTATAAATATATTTTGTGAATCAGAAACATTTCTTTTTCTCAGATTATCATAGTGAAATCGAGTGTCATTTCCGTATCTTAGAACTAGTCGCAAGGATTTGGCAATTAAGATTTCTTTCAGATTTGCACTGTTAGAAAATGTTGATGCAAATGAAATTAAAATTCGACGCATACTTAATTAGTGAATAATAAAAAAAGATATAAAAGGATATATTTCATATTATTTAAAATATGACTTTTCAAAATTTGTAAAAGGAATATGTCTAAAACTAATCCAAAATGATAATATCAAAAGAAAAAGAAAAACATTATCCATCATCCTAATTCAATAATCGCAGAATATACTAAGTACTCGAATTATTTAACCTGGGAAATTCTTATAAATAAAAATGTTAATCTTGAAATAAAAGTTGAATTTTTGGCTATAGAGGGTGCTGCAATCGTTTAAAATTGCATCTACCCTCCTTGTTTTATTTTTTTTTTTTTTGAATCATCAGATTTCTAAATATTTTTTATATTATTCCCCTATCATGACTTATCTATTCATGATATTTTTTTAAATATCAAACTATATAATTTTAAAAGAACATAAATTCTAATTTATTGTATCTTTAGGTAGAGGCTTTTTTTTTAACAGCATCGCACATATGGTGTGATATGCTACAACACATTTCTCAAATACCAGGTTCTGCTAATCTTATATTGTATTTTCAATGAAAGATTGAACTTTATTTTTATTGTATGAAAAACAGTTTATTTTTTCGAATATTGCAAATAATGGAGTGATTGTGAAATTTGAGTCGTTAAATAGAATTTTGTGGTAGGGTAACAAAAGTAAGTCATAATCTTTATTTGTAACTGTGCCAATAGTGAACTTTTACAACAGAAAAAAAAAAATATATATGATTAATTACCGCGATCAAAGTTTAGGAGGAAGAAATATACTTATTAGTGTGATTAAATGACGGGGGATAAAAAACCCACAAATGCGAAAATTTATTTCTGTGGCCTTTTATGAACTTATGCAAAATATGTCTTTTCCATTCTAATTCGTTAAAATTAATGATATCTTAAGTAGTTCAGCGATAAATAAAGCATTATCATGAAAACTGTCATCTATTATAATAATTGACTATGACAAAAAAATCCCTAAGATTAGTTGAATTGAAAAATCTTTATGTAAACTGAACGTATTATTTTACTTTTTTTTACAACTTTAATTTAAGATAAAGGACAATAATTAAGTTATTATGTATTTTTTTAATTGAACCTGATTTTCAAATCTCTTTTCAGCTGTATATACTTGAGAATACATTTTATAATGTGTTTAAAAAAATAATAGTTCTTTTTAAAGTTAACATTTACGGTATTTAAATTCAAATGTTCATTATTTACTGTTATATACAGGATTTTATTAATATGTCAGAATTTTTTTTTATTATATTTAAAAGCACATTAAAACATATTACAAAAATCCGATGTGGGCAACACATGACTTCCTTGCACGTGTATTAAATCAAAAATATTTTCGGTTCACTTCATCTAAATTATTTTGTTTGAAAGAGATAAAATATCAGTAATAGTAAGGCTTAGAGATTTCTAGCCAAATATTTCGATATCGCCAAGCTGAGTTCAATCTGAAAGATGTACTTCTAACACTTTATTTGGCGATATTTCACCAAAAGCCGACAAGCTTGAGATAGTTTGTGAGATTTTGGGGATAGCCAAAGTAATCATTGACCACAGACTTTCAATGAATTGAAAGCATCCATACACTTTAATATATTTAAAGTCATTTGGCTGACACTGTAAATAAATTACCCAGTCGAGTGCAGTCAAAAAGTATATTGAAAACAATTAGATATTACAATAGTTCTAAATGCAAAAGTTCAAATTCTACTGGGTAAAGTTTTAGAGATATACAAAATACAAAATAAGTTTTGGCGCCAAATTTTGCAATATTTCGGCGAAACTCGCTAAGGTCGACGACAAATGGCAAGATTTTGGGCATGGACCAAACAATAACAGACTATCGTCAAATTTGGCGATATTTCGTCAAAACTCGCCAAGAACGATGACAAATGGCTATATTTTGGGCATGGACCAAATGACTGACTATCGACAAATTTGGCGACATTTTGGCAAAACTCGCCAAGGTCGACGACAGACTGCGAGATTTAGGGCATGGCCCAAACAATGACTGTCTGCAGTTCTATTATATTGAATATGCGTATAAACATTAAAATATTGAAATTCGTTTCGGTGGTCCCGTAAATAAATTCTTCAGTAGATTGGAACCAAAAATCGAGATGCACAACTCGATGTTACAGCAGTCTCATATATGATATTTCAACATTCTACGACTAATAGTTTTTGAGATTTTGGCGTAGTTCTGGAGGGAGGCACGTGACCATGTCAATCCGTTACCTTACTTATATGGTAGGACGGTATTGTGCTTGAAATGGATGAATGCCCCTGAAATTGCCATTGACCGTAATGTATTAGAAATCTTTCGAGTGTTCCTTTAGCAGAACTATAAATGATAAAGACACTTCTTTTAATAGATAATTTCATTATGTAACTCTTAAGAGCTGAGAGAGTTGTTTGAAATAGCTGTTGAAAGCTGTTGAAAATTGTTTGAAAGAGTTGTTTGAATAGTTGTTTGAAATAGCTCATTGAGCGTAATGTATTTCGAACCTTTTGGGCGGTCCTGTAGATAAAATATCCAGTCGAATGGAACCGAAAGGAGAGGTGCATAACTAGATGTTACAACAATCCTAAATATAAAGTTTCGACCTTCTACGCTTAAGAGTTTTTGAGATATGCGAGTTTACATACATACGTACGTACGTACAGACGGCATGGAAAAACTGGCCAAAATAGATTCGCCGCTGGTCAAAATGAGTTGCAGACGCGTTTACATGATCGTGCATGCTAGTTTACGATGAGATGCATCGAAAAAATTCTTAAAAGTAAATTTAGAGGTAGTCAAAATCGGTTTTTTTCGTTGAAATTTGGCCCCCGAAATTTTTCTGGATCACATTACTTCCTCACTGTTCAAAATATATCTGTAAATTAACGGAAAAAGGACTGGCAGCAAAGTTGCCAGAAAATGTCCGTTCTGTTTATTATTTTTCCGTTTTCTGGACTTGTAACTTTCCGTTTTACAAAAACTGCGAAATAAAATAGGTCGGCAATCGCCAGGATCGAACCCTGAGCCTACGTATCTGGAGACGCTTGCTTTAACAACTTGACACCACATGACTGGTTCTGGCTTGGCCAAAGGGTGAAGTAAAGTTTGTTTTAGTTTCCTTGCAGGAGAGGAATTCGTGCGTTTCATGATTTATAATTCGAGATAAAGTGTTGTCCAGTTATTATCAACATAGTCAAATTATTGGATTAGCAAGAAATTAATTTCGATTTTCACAAATGTATGTAGTTAGTAAAAACATTTACTCTTTAGCTATTTGTCATACCGGTTTAGATTTCCAGACAGATTGCTGCAAACACTGAAAATCGGTAAGAAATACATTGGCTGCTTAAAATATAAAAAAATACACCTTGATTTTTCGTTCTCAGTTTGAAGTAATATTAATAATAATCACTTAATTATTTTCTAGCCAGTCCTGTACATTTATGAATGTGATTTGAAATACTCTTTTTTATGAAAGGGAATTCTTCTTTTAAAAAGTAATTAATTATAGTTTACATTTTAATTACTCATTAAAGTTTAATTTTTAAATACTCATGAGAATGCGTTTGATGTCAATATTTTTATCCATCTAAAATGTCCAACGAAAATCCATTTCTCAAACTACTTACAAAACTTACAAACTAAACCAATAACGGATAAATTTACCGTTTTCAACAAGAAATTTCCGAAAATTGCAAT
>JAWZYV010005295.1:0-10908 GCA_038373885.1 Cheiracanthium punctorium
TGCTTTTCTGTCTCTGCAATACTAGGAACTTCTAAACTTGTTGCTTTGTGTGATGTAGTTATTCCTTTCTCCAGAGTTGTCAGTGTTAAAACTTCATTTTCTGAAGGGTTTCCAAGTTTCCTAGTGTAAATATATCTCTCCAATTGAAGGGGGGTGCGCGTGTTATAACTAGGGTCATGAGCGACATTGGCAAAATTTAAATTTTGTTCCCCTCGCCAAGACATTTTCTATGAGAAATAACATGAAGTCTCCAATAGACGTCCTCCTGAGGGTTGCGCCCCTGGCACCCGCCCATCTGGCCTACGGTGTTAGGTGCTCGCTCTTACGCATCTTCCCCTCCCCCTCCTCGTATCCGTTCTTGAAACTGAATCTTTTTGTACAATTTCAGTAGTAAAGTTTTTAAAAGTACCCTCTGCCCGAAAGCACTGATATGCACGCTCATGGAGTCAGCGGAATAACAAGGGAGTGGCGGAGGGACGTTGCTTGCGGGAAGCTGAAAATAACAATGAGAGACAGCAGAACGCCGAAACTTAGAAATAATGAAGCGACAAACTGAAAGGGGAGGAAGGGGGGCGGCAAGATGTCGAAAACTTAAAAAGAATAGGACGGCAAATAGAGAGACCAAATAGGCGCCATCATAAGTTGGACAGAGCAGCAACGGAGAATACAAGGGGTATGGTGATTCATTCTGTTCCTCGCTGCGTGATCCTAAATTTACAAAGAAACATTTACCACAAAGAGGGAACTCCAAACTTTCCCCTCCTCAGGATTGCATGCCTCTAGGGTGCCTTGCCAGCGGAAAGCGGTGAAGTGCATCTCGGAAATGTAGTTAACGATAACGAAGAAACAGTGTCAGAATAACACAGAGAGTGAAATTTCTTATTTGGAACTGCATTGTGGGCGCAAGGAGGGCGCATCTGCCCGCGGGCAGATGGGCAGATAGGCCAGTCCGACCCTGGTAACTTCCCACAGTCTTCGAAGGGTGTGTTTGTGTGAAGGCGGGGGGGGAAGGGTTGGATGAAGATAGGAACTTCTCACACAATTATCATCATCATTATTATTGTTGTTTTCAATAAAATTTAAATACTTTAAATTTTCTTCTTCTTCTTCATTTTTTGTATAAGAAACAGACCATATGAGTACTGAAAATTTTTTAACTTTTCTCGTAGAAAAATAAATCCTGAAGAATACCTGTTCTGTCCGCAGTTCAATATATTGTTTGCAGGAAAGATGATAAGCTAAGCTAACCGTAATAGTTTATTTTTCATTATGTATGTAAATATAGATTTGAACTATATAAATTCGTTATATTAAGTAGTGTGTTTATTTACCTAGAATATTTACCTAGGGGTATTCATTATATTAAATACTTTATTAAGTAGTATCTATTTTAATTTTTAAATTTTAAATTTTACACAAAGTATTAAACTAACTGACTTTGCACTGTCAAGAACTAATAGTACAGTTCTGTTAAAGGATTAAGAATAAATTAAGAATAAAAAGAAGAATCGATTTTTCAATTTTAAATTTAAATGAAATCTCATTTACTTCTGAGTATTTTAACAAATTGGCGAAAAGAAAACAATTTCTCAATAGAAGTGATTTTATTTTATTTATTTATTTCTTGCAAAATGTAGATTTCTTAATTCACCTGTAAAAAAAAAGTTTTGCAGATTTATAAAAATTATAAAAATTATTTATTTTTGGTAAATACTTGACATACAAATAATATAAATGAAACACAAATAATATAACTTAATAAATATATAAACTTGAAAACGAATATTTTCTGAAACTTTTAATATAATGTTTAAAAAATCTTATAAAATATTGAATAGTTTTGCTTTAAAATTCTTTGGTGATTACCAAAGTATTTCATTTCTTTGGATTATGTACTGCCAAGTTTATAAGAAAGTATTTTTATTGAGCAAAATATTTTAGTTAAAGACGACTTCGTGTATTACCTGAACTTGTGATTCTTGTCGGAAAAAATATATGTCGACATATAGGAGTATCTATCCATTAATACAAGTCATAAACCAAACAAACAATTGCAACAATCATAAAAAAATATGCTTTTCTAGAAGCTTAGTCAAATGTAACCTTTATCAGCTATTATTTTGTAACAATAAAAAACTGAATATAATAATTTATAATCATCTATAAAAGACAGAATTTTATTATTTATTCAATGAATAGAAGAATAGAAATTGTTCTTTTATGTCCCATGGAGTCCATCATAATTATGCGAGAAGTAAAATGTTGTTTACCATTTGCTCAATGAATGTTTCTTCGTTACAGACTTCTAGAAACTTTGATTCCACATTTAGAAATGTTTTTACATAAGTTTTTATTGCAGATATCATGGATGTGGATTGAATAACATCAGTGTAACTCAATCATACATCTAAAATTGAAAGGACTAAAAGTTACTCACAAACTACAAATCATAACGACTGCGACAGCAGAAGAAATGTCTGGACACGTGAGCATAGGCCAGCCAGTAGGTCACAAATTGATATAACTTTTGTTACAATCCTGAAAAATCAATCAGCAATAGTTATTTTTTATAAACTCATTTGATATCTTGAACCTAGTTTGTTTCATAAATGAAATTTCATGGCTCTTTGATGAAGAGTCACAATTTAAGTCACAAAATCCACATTTTGTGACTACTTTGACTTGTGATGACGTTCAACTTTGATATATAATGACATACATAATGGCATACACTCAGCTACCTTTAGATAATATATTGAAATATGATAGGCAAAAATTATATATATGCTATTTGTCCCATGATCGAAATAATTACCATACATTTCTGAGTACACGCAGAGAACTTTTGGGAGTTTTTGAAAATGTTAATTTACGAGAGTCGGCCATTAATCTTGGAAAAAAAAATAATGTAATCTACACTCATGTTTGAAATTAAAATTACAAACATAAAAAAATCGGAAACATTTTCATATTTTAAACTAGTGACCAGCATCAGCTTCGCATGGGTGGGATTTAGAAATAAGAAAGAGGTGAAGAATGTAAAGTTACTGTTCTTGATTACAGAATTTCTTTATAAACAATGTTTGCAGCTGACTTTTCATTACACAATACGAACAAATTTTGTTTGGAAGTGACACGCGGTAGAGCTACGTATAGCTGTCTATTGGAAAGGCATTCAACGTTCAGCCCGCAATTTTGAATGTCTGAACTTGTGATTTGTTAATTGCCATTGAAAATGTTTATTTTATTGGAATTTGCAGTCTTTTGAATTGGAATGGAAGATTCGTTGGTATCAATGGAATCCGGGGAATTAAAACGGCTTCTCTAGTTCCACATCCTGTCAGAATTGCGCACTCTGTAGTGAAAGTTTTTAGAAATTTTATCTGCAGACGTGTACCGTTGCACAATTTGGGTAGATTAAGGATTCGTAATAAAATAACAGGGCATCCTTCTTTTAAATTCAATTCGTGTGGGGGCAATCCAGAAGACTGCAAGCAAATGAGAAATTCTGTTAGGAAATGTACAACCTCTTCCAGGTCTAGCACGGTGTCTACAGAGTAGTATGTTTGCGACTGTGTATTATCTTCGGGATTATAAGGTCGTTCGTTCACTTTACCTGCTTGATCGTTAGTAGGTGATAAAATACGCTCTCCTTGTAGCAAGTTATGGTCTTAGAACTTATACTGTTAATGTCTGGATAAACGTTGTTGACTAATTCTTGAAGATCATTTACTAAAATGCAAAGGTTTTGATCGTCTAGATTAAATCTCCCATTGTTTTGCGACGTCTGTCCATTTCCTATTTTGAGCAACAACTCTGCAAAATTCTGGTTTAATGGCACTCTCATATTTGTTTTCAGTTCTAATCTACAATGGTTTACATGCGTATATATTTTGTGAAAAATGTCACTACAAACAACAAAAGAGGGAACCTTAACTCTTTTAAATTACAATTTTAAACAACTAACCAAGCACTCGCTTAGTATCGAAAAAACTCCGCAAATTTTCTATAAATAATCCTCCCACTATCACATGAAAAATGGGATAAATCAATGTTGTTAATTTCAAAGAGATATTCCATGCTACCCGAAAACGTATAAGCTACGAAATAATTTTGCACGTGACATAAATTTTGCGTCAGAGATTATTAATTTCAATTGATATTTAAAGCGATTTATTAAACTCGTGAAAAATAAGTCCCCTAGTGTATTTCGCTCGTTACATAATTTTTTCATGAAAGCCAGTTAACCTAATCGGGTTTCTAAACTCGGGATTTTTAAAAACTGCATTTTTAAACTCGTGACATCAAAATAACGCCAGTCTCTCTTGCAACATCTAAAACATGAATTTTTACGCTGTTCACTGATCTACGTTTATCGGATATGAAACCGATTATTACAGTTATTTCGCGTGCTTTAAGCTGAAAACATAATTGCGAAGGCGTAAATATTGCCTTTTAGTTTTCGAGTCTCTTGCGTTTAGACAGACAGACAAACGTGGCGAGGGGACTTTATTTTACATAAACTTTCGGTGAAAAATTACCTATGATGGTGAGAACAGCATTAAAATCCGTTTTGTGGTTTATGAGGAGTTAGCGGATATTACAGCCAGACGCGGAAAGCGACTTTGTTTTATAGTGAGTAGAGATACGCACTAAAATACAGTATATAAAAGCGTATCATAATTAATGCGTCGGCCGTGTGTTTTTGAATGTATCATTATTTTTGCGTCGGCACTATTTGTCTTCATTGTTTCATTATGTTGGAGAGCATAGGCGCACCCACGGGGGGGGGGGCTATGGGGGCTGAAGCCCCCCTAAAGGTAGAAAGTTAGAAGTGAAAAGCTTTAAAAAATGAAAATTGTCGCTAATGAATTATTTTTTTCTTTCTTTTTTTAATTGTCTTCCAGTTATTTCTAACCATAAAAGACATTTATTTAAAAAGTTTTTAAATAAATGCTTACAGTTAGTTTACGAAACACTGTTAATCTCGGTTACAACGTCACTGAAAAGAGCAGATAATTATTTATGACTCTATACCAAGTTACATTGCTTTTGGGCTTGTGTTCTATGGGACAGTCAAGTGGTATCGGCTATGTAGACGTTATAAGAGAGTTGTAACTAATAGAGGTCCCTATAACCAAGTTCATCAGTATTTGCATGTCGCCCAGCCCCCCCCCCCCCTAAACTAAAATCCTGGGTGCGCCACTGTTGGAGAGGGTAACATAATCCATCTGTCGCCACTATTTATTTTCCTTGTTCAGGCAATTATGTAAGTACCATAATCTATGTGTCAGCCCTATTTGTGTTCCTAGTTCCATTACTTTTGGAAAATGCATCTTAATCCATTGATGCGCTCTATTTGTCGTCCTTGTTCCATATAAAAATCTTCTTTGGAATTAAAAGCTATATTGAAATCACTTGCTATAGAATTGTCAGGCATACGCATTCTAACTATACTTCCTCTTTATAAATACTGTTTCGAAAGTGCATCATAATCCATGAAAGTGTCGTGGTTGTCATTCTTGTTCCATAAACACACATCTGTAGAATTAAAATCTTTGGTAAAATCATCTACTGAAACTATTTGACAATTTTCGACAGGCATAGTCACTATACGCTACCTTTATTTACGTAGGAACTAATTAATATTCCCATTAATTAATGATTAGGGTGTGACAATTTCTAGCCAAACACAGAAGCTGAATTCAGTTTTTGGGACTTGCTTTTTGGTGCCAAATCTCTTACAGAAAAGCATCCAATTTGCGATAAAGCGGAAATCTGGAAAACTTCTATCCTTACACTTTGCACACACACACACACACAAAAAAAAAACAAAAAAAAAAACGAGGAATATTCAAGAATTCAGGGAAAAGGGACAGCAGTGCCCTATTTTTGCCAGTTAATATTTGAGACAGAAGAAAAATTGAGAGATTTTCTCCTGTAGAGAAAAACCCTACTCTTTAACTGAAAAGTTGAAAAATAATGTTTCAGGAAAGGGAAAAGTCAGCAGTGGTCATTTAAAGGAGGGAAAATCAACATTTATTCCATTAGCGGAAATTACTGAACAGAAATATATCATCTTTATGAGAGGTCCTCTCTTAAAATAGAGGTGGTCTTTCAGGGAGGTTTCATCATAGCACTACAGTGGACTCGCGCTACAACGCGATATATCTTACACGAACAGATACTACGCATTTGCGATACGATACGATAACAGAGCCAGTTTCTCCGGAGTTACGTCTCAGGCAGAGCTAACTCGAACTCCTAAACCGCAACACTAGATTTCTCACCACGCACAGTACTGTACTTTATGCCTATCTCCCCTACTGATCATTAATTTTGTGCATTTACTGTACTGCTGTGGCCGACGCAGAATTTTTATTTTTGGAGGGGCTGAAGAAAAGTTTGGTCTATAAACAACATGGAAGATATTGCAAAATGTTACACCTAAGCAATGTCTTTTGGTGGTGGATGAAGCCTCCTAGCCCCTCTCCTGGATCAGTTATTACAATACTGTACAGTACTGTACAATATTATGTTGAATAATACATTTTTTAAATACATTGTTTATTCATTGCTTTATGTGGAAACTGGTAATATATGTTTGGGAATGGTTTAAAACAGTTTGAGAAATTTTTTATAAAATGTTTGTGCATGCGTTTCAAACAGTCGCATATCTAAAATATCACTTACACAAGGGGTCTTATCAAGACTCCACTGTATTATGTATTAGAGATCTTAAAAGATTAAACGAAATAATGTAACTGAAGAAGTAAAGTACGAGCGCGCCTGTTGATTCACCGCAGTTCTTTTGGATCGTTTCTCCTCAGCAGTTCTGATAATCTCAATGGTCTGGTGCCTATAAAGCACCAAAATATAATTTGCAGATTATAGTATTCCACAGACATTGCGTGCGCTGGACAGATTTCGTGCAGACCCCCCTCGCAAGATACGCTTTTCCTCTCCGGGTCATCAAGAAAGGTGGAGGTGGGAGGCATTATCCATTCTGGATGGTGCTTCATCTGAAGCCCCTTCGTCCATTTCCGGCCTAAGCGAAAAAGCCTTGTAACGCGCCCGCCTACTCCGCGAGCACTCTTTTCCCCCCTGTTAGCCCGATAAATATGCGGCAAATATCGTAAAAAGGCAGCGTTCCGCTCCGATGCGAACGCGATCAGCGCCAAACCATCTCAACTCAACGTTTCTGATGTCGTGAATGGGACTCTTTGCGGTTTATCGGTTAGCATCTCCACTGTCCACCATCGCAGCATCCGGCTGAGAAAAAGAAAAAAGAAATAAGAAGTCAATAAAAATTCATACAGTCCCTTTACCACGCGACACCCCCGCAGCGAATTCAGACGGAGGAAGAACAACAGGTTGACCGCTTTTTAGGGGTTTTTGTTTGGGGCTAATCTTTTTTAGCTGACCGAAGATGTCCCCGCTGGAAACAATCAGTGTGTGCGCGGAGGACTACATTAATACGCGTTTCACCTTTACAGTTGTTCGGTAATCGGACGTTTTGAGGAAAATGGACTGTCAGGTCGTTTGTAACGCATTTTCTTTATAAAAGCGATCACTTATGCTCCTTTTTTGTTTCGCATCAATTTTTTTTATTATACCTACGCATTTTTCTTTTCTTTTTTCAGTTACAATGAAATTAACGATTGTCTCTTTTGCTTCGAGTGAGCCTTCATATCTTTCTTTTGTAAAAAAAGATGATTGAGTTACTATGATTTGTGAGCTGACAAATTTATCAATAGAAACTATAAAACGATACTTCACTGTTATATTTACGTTGTAACTTTTGTTGCATGTGGATGAACTGCGTATCGCGAAGGGTTTTTCCGAATCAATCACTTATTTGAAATCAGTTGTTTTTGTTCTTTTTTTTTTCAATTGTGGGTGGGTACTTGACGTGGAAGCATTGGCCACTACAAAGCCCGGAAAAGTTGGCCTCTGCATTAAGGCGGGCCAAAGTTGCTACAAACGGGAGTCTCTTAAGGCAGGAACCCACTGGAAATATCTGACCATAACTAATAGAAAATCTATAAAAACACCGAAGATGCTTTAAAATTTAGTGCAACCGAGTCATAACTCAGATCGTTCTGTTTCCAGGAACATATATATACTTCTGCAGGAGAGAAAATGACCCAGCTTATGAAGAGCCATTAAAACCCTGTAAAAAAGCCTCTATTGCACTGAAGTGGTCTCATGCAAAAATCAGAGCTCACCCACTGGAATTTTCGAAAAGTCATTTTGAGTCTACTCTTGATTTTGAAACAATTCTAGATAAGAGATCTGCACCTAAATAGGCACCCCTAATGGTATCATTTAAGGATGGACGAGATTTCAGCCACGAACAGATTCTACATGCATAAACTTCCATTAGCGTATACGGTCCCACACGCATCCACACGAGAGAGCTTGTCCTAATAATCGTGTTTACCGATATAACCAAACACTCTAGTAAGAAGTTTTTTTTTTTTTTTTTTTTTTTTTGTATATCAAATAAATTTTGTAGCGTAAAGGGAAAAATAAATAAATAAAATATTTATAAAAGACTTTTAAAACGATTTTGAAAGGGGGTGCATAAAGCGTTTTGTGGAGGTGAGGAAGGTGCTCAATTTTTTTTCAATTTTCTTCTAAGCGATCTAAAATGGTTTCTTGGGCAACTGCTTGGTTGCTTTGCGAGTTATACATGCGTTCACCCAACAATTTTTTCGATTCGATATCTTCAAACTATTTCTGTTGTCCTGGACGGTGTACATTCAGTAGCGGATCCAGGGGAGGGGCTAGGGGGCTTCAGCCCCCCCAAAAGAGATTGCTCAAGGGTAACATTCTGCATTATTATGCACTTTAAATAGCTAAAATGATCATATTTTATTACTTAGCCCCTCCCAAAAGCCTAATACATTGGTTTAGATTAAAATTTTGATTTATAGTACATTTAAATTGGGTGAAATATGCTTTTTAAAAAATTTAGCCCGTCCCAAAAAAAATTTCTGGATCCGCCACTGTGTACATTTATTGTAAATCGAAAATTACATTGTTTTTTAATAATACATTGCGTCTCAAAAGCTCGTTGTCAAACTTAGCACGCTGGTCTGTCTAGGAATGGACGCGAGACGTGCGAGATGAGAAACAGGACTGTCTCGTCTCGTCTCGCAGTGGTAAAACTCTGTCTTATCTCGCATCTCCCAGAGAAATTGATTGTCTCGTCTCGCGAATCTCGCAAAATTAAGGACTGCGATTTCGTTGTCATATTTTTTAGTAACAGTACGGGTTTTTTTAGCTTCCTTTCAACAAAAGGCAAAGCAATTTATGGGACTTACATACATAAAAACCTCTATTACATTAACATAAATCATACAATTCCAACGGCAGTTTTATCAGGCGTCCAAAACAAAAACAGTCCCAACAAAATTTTATATAAAACTAAATTAAATCTTTAGAATCCTCGTACCTCTCATTATTGTAACGTGCCCTCATTCTCAAGTACATGTTTTATATTTCAGCTCGAGTCAAATTTCCCAGTTTTATTACCATGGAGTTTGGTGCGTTCGTTAGTTCATCATCACATAATCCGTTGATAATATCGACGGAACTTTACTGTAACATTAATACTATTTTAATGAAAATTAATATCAATAATAACAATTAATTACATATTACCATATTAGTGCATATATTACTTACCATATTAATTCATATGTGTATTTGAAGTGATTTAATCGTACATATAATGTGACATGACACTGAAAATATATTTGTTTATATTTATTTATTTCCGGAACTGCGGAAATGCAATATGTATGACTGATGGAAGTTTCATTTGCTTTTCAAATTATATAAAGCTTTGAATTTCGTTAGAAATGATGCAGAACTCAGGACATGTTGCGCAAATAAAATTTTAATCTAATTAAGCTGTCCCAATGTGCGGAATAGTGAATTCACAATAGTTTCAATTTGGGACGGGATAATTATAGTGAAGCCTGCTTATCGCTCCTCTCGTTTTAGTGTATGAGATAAGGATTTCATATTTAATCGGGAACTCGGGTTTAACCTGTTCATTCACACCATCAAAAAGAAGGTACAGCAGAGAAGACTTGTCACCAGGGTTGTTTCTCAACATGGATCTTTGAATGCTCCGTTGAGACCCAGCATTTTTCGACACACTTTTCGGACAATTTTCAATAAAGGGGGTGAGAGATAAAATGAAATAGTCATTAAAAAAGAACTAAGGCTCTCTCAGTCCCACTCCCATTCCTCGGAACAATATGTCTGGATATGGACTGGGAAAAAATAATTTCCAACTAAGTTCTTATTTTCTGTTTCTAAAGCAACATCAATAGTTTCACTCAGCAATGTTTCATCTTTTTTTAGAGTCTTCCTTCTTTGCTAGGAAAATCTCTGAATATTGTGCGATTTTAACTTTTTTTTCGGAGGACCCATGGTAGTTTAACATAAATGAGGATTCGTAAAAAACTCGTGATGCTCTATATGAGAGAAGACATACGACTAATCACATCCTGTAAAATCTATCAGGCAATAACAAAAAAGTACTTTTCCCTACTTATTTCCAAAAAATATTACACAACCGTGTAACTTTTCTCTCTCTCTCTTTTTTTTTTAACTGTTAGAGCATTTTAAACGAAAATTATACAGTATTCCTCGGTCCCTCTCTGGCTCCCCTAGTTAAAATATTGGTGGGGGGAGGGGGGGGGCGTATCCCCATGTCCCCATAGCTTGCGACGCCTATGATTGTAGTATTAGCGAAATTGATCAAGTAGATCATTCATTTACGTTAGCATAGCTTGACTTAAGGTGAAAAAAGCATTTTTAATAACTGGTGAAACATTTTATTTATATATATTAATTTATTTAAGAGAAAAAATTTAAATATATCTTATA
>JAWZYV010005296.1:0-40515 GCA_038373885.1 Cheiracanthium punctorium
GGGACTTTGGAACATACTCCAATCAAATTACCTGGTATCTCTTATTCGATTCAAAATGTAAAGGAATTTCGCCATCTTTTTGACGATCACAAAACTTTTTTTCTCGGATTTGAATAAACGTTTTTAATGAGGTATTTGGATCTCTCCCAACCTTTTTTTTCTGTTCTTTCATTTTTCAAACAGCTCTGTTAATGTTTGTTCTGTATTCATAAACCTTTTAAAAATTCTTTTATTTCTGTAATACGTTCGAGTGTAACAAAATTTAGTTATGTAGGCTTTTTAAATTAGGTTATCACGGTCATAGAATAGGAATATCCCTAATAGCACAGATGGTCACAAAAGAGTCGCTGTGACGTCACAGAGGGTCACAATTGTCACAGGACTGTCACATACTACTCACATTGTGACTTGTGAGTGATGTGACTCTACTGTGTAGTCATTGTGAAGTTTATTTGTGACCAGTCACCAAGTGACGTCGCCGTGAAGTCACCATGTGACTAGTATGTGATCTGTCGCTAAGTGCCTCCACTGTGAAGTCACCATGTGACTAGTATGTGATCGGTTGCTCAGTGGCTCCACTGTGAAGTCACCATGTGACTAGTATGTGATTGGTCGCTCAGTGACTCACTGTGAAGTCACTGTGTGACTATTTAGTGACTACTGATTTTTTTGGACTTCAAAATGACGTCACACAGCCGCTTTTCACTCATTTTTTCTAATATTTTGTGGCAATTTCTTTCGTGAAACGTTTAATAAATAAATCCGAAAATACTAATTCAATAAAACCTCGCAGTTATGTAGTAATGGAATTTAGTTTCATTTATTAATTTTTAAATTATTTCGTTTAAACAAGACAATATTATTTATAAAAAAATATTATTCTTAAAAATATTAGAGTTGAGAGTTCTAATCACAATGGTGAATCGCCACCACCGGCAATGCCTGTGAGCGTCCCAAGATCAATGGAATTCGTGTCAAACTTTCTTAAATTTCCAGTGAAATTCTTCAAATCGGATCGTGGCATATGGCCAAAGTATGTTGAACCAGGTTCCATTATCAGCGAGACATGTTCTTTGGGACAAACACTTGGGTGTAATTTGCCGTCAACAAATATTTCTATGTATTTGGTTTTGTACTTCCTCCTTTCAAAACACAATCCAAAGAAATTTTTAAATCCTTCTTCCGTTTGTGTAACTGTGAGTCATCTCAGCCTTCCTCTAACTTTATATGGGTCGAGAATCGAGTTGAGAAGGTTTCTCTCAATCTGCATTCCTTCCGCTTTCTAGATTGTGAAATAAAGTTAATACCAGAGTTTCTGCTGCCTAGTCCGTAATAACTTTGTGTCGCAGACTTGTGAAAGCACTGAGATTTTTATTCTAGCTGGGTCATTTTGCGAACGCATCTCCCAAAGTGGCGGTAGATAGGCATTCAGCGTTTTCTTCAGTCTTTCGGACTTCTCTTTCGTTATTTTCGCTTTCCAAATCAATGACTAAAGTTGGAGACTGGATATTGGAACTTTCACCTCTTTCTCCACCAATCTCGAAATTTCTTTTTCCAACATTTCAATTTTTCTCTCGTTCTCCATAACTTTTCTTCTTTACAATTCCATCGATTGTCACATATCTAGCTCCCCTCTGGTCTGCTAATGACTCCCGTTCTGTGTGAGATATGTGAGGCTCTGAGCCACCCCTGCTCCGGTAAAAGTCAGTACATTTGCAAGTGCGATATTCAATAGCTGGGTAAGGGAGAGTTTTTCAAATTTTCTTCATAAACAATTCCTTATGTCCGTCTCTAACATACGATTTATTTAGCTGCTGAACTTGCTCATGACCTTATCTAACTATCTCTTGAATTCTTTGGATTGACACAGTAAGGATACTGGCCTTGATCCAAATTTCCAGTATTTTGATCGCCACAACTAAGGTTACTTCTCCTTCCGGTGGTTCCTGCCCTTTATTAAGAAATTTTTCTTCGTAAGTCCAAAATAGTATTATAGAAGTACGAGTATGTCTTCTTGGATTGGTAACTTGGTACAAGGTAATTCTTGCGATATTTCCAGCTTTTCTAAGAACACCAAATTTTGTTCCATGTCCTGTTGCAGACAGTTTCACTCTATTCAGAATCGTAGCAGTGCAAGGCAACCACCTTTTAGCTTTTTTTGTGAGTAAACTGAAATAACCATCTATCTGTAACGTCAGACTAAATGCCTTTTTCAACGAAATATCTCGTGCCTGGTTTAACCGAACGCATGTTCATCGCCATCACTGGCAGGTAAACAGGCGCTAGTTGTCTAGAGCACAGCTTGCGTACTGCGCCCAAGACGGAACAATCGCATAACGTGTGCATTGCATCAAACTGTTCATAAACCTATTTTTTTGTGATTTACTGAGCTTCTCTAAATATGTTTTAACATATAAAAGGACCAAATTATTTTTAACAAATAAAGTTTGCTTTCTACATATTTTTTTCAAAAAACACTTAATTTTAAATATATTTCTAGATTTCTAGCTCGATGTGCAATCCCTAGCTATTACCGTAGCCCCTCCAGATTTTGCATACGTGTTATTCATAACAATATACAACTCATAAAACCTCGGGAGCCTAATAATTCGGAAAAGAATTTTTTGGGTCGATTTTTTAAAAAAGTCATATTTTTCAAAAATTTCTAAATTTCAAGCTCGATGCGCAACCCAAAGATGTTGTCGTAGAACATTCAAATTTTACACACGACTTTTTCATATCAATATACAACTTTCGAGACCTCAGGAGATAAAGATTTCGAAAAAAAAAAAATTTTCGATCCACCCTACTGTTTACGTGTGATAGTTTAGAGAAGTTTTTACATTAATTTCAAAACATATATTTTTCGTTGGTATGATAATTGGTTGTTGGTATGATAATTGGTTGGTTGTAAATCTATCCTCTATGTTTTCTTTTTTTCTCCATAAAAAGAAATAAAACAAAGGCATACTTACATTTTCTAAAATGTTGCTATCATTTGATAGTATTAGATTAGAATAGGATAAACTTAGCAAGGTATTAAAAATTTGAAATCGAAAATATTTTTAGTAGAAAATATTGAAACTTCAAAAATATGATATGAGACGTTAACATTTAAAAATGAATTTACGGTCAGACATTTCTGTGTTTTGAGAAAAAACAACTGCTAGTTACTTCTGTTAACTATTCAATTGATATGTGCAAAAACGAAGACAAGAAAATAAGTTGCGTAGCACATTTTATGATTTTTTCTATTTTTTTTTTAAGAAATGGCATTATTGTATCTCATTATTTAAATCATGGAAACGATTTATTGTTGTTTACGAAAGGAAATTCGCTTTCGGTATCTCAAAATCAGTTTAGTACCACAACTTATAATTAAATGAAAAGAATACATTTTCTAAAATGTGAAAATTGGATTTTTTCTTTTTCGTAAATAAATAAAACAAAACAGATTGAATATTCCATAGAAGTTTTATTTAACTTTAAAAATACTCTGCATTTTTTCGATGCAATAATTG
This sequence comes from Cheiracanthium punctorium, assembly GCA_038373885.1. Classification (NCBI taxonomy): domain Eukaryota; kingdom Metazoa; phylum Arthropoda; class Arachnida; order Araneae; family Cheiracanthiidae; genus Cheiracanthium; species Cheiracanthium punctorium. Next base: position 3,522 of record JAWZYV010005296.1, read on the forward strand.
GAGTTATCTCAGAGGAATTTTATTACATTTCTAAGAATTTATCGCATTTCTAAGAATTTATTACATTTCTAAGAATGTACTATATTTCTAAGAATTCATATGAGACCATTTATTAAGTCCAGGAAACATTTTTCCAGAAAACAACGGAAGATTTTTAAAACAATGAAATACATTTTCTTGTTTTTTAAAAGTGCATCATAGTTTCCACATTTCTTTCACGTTTTGATGCACTCATTAATCAGACGTTATTTATGTTAAATAAAATAAAATTAGAGAAAAGTGATAAAAGTAATAAGATGAAATCACTTTATTTAACAGCTATTTAGCTTAAAAGAATGTTTCCATTTTGGAGATTATGAAATCTAACTGCTTCTTATTAAATATTCATCAGAGTCGTCACTGAAAAAGAAATATTTGCCTAAATTAAAAATGGTTATTGAACAATTCTTAGAAATAAATTAAGTACTTGAGATTAATAAAGATATATTAACTTCAGATTAAATAACGATAAAGCAGAGAATACCAATATTACTTTCATTTATTTGTAAATAGGATAATGCCATTTCACAAAAAATAGAGCTTGTGAACAAAAACAATATTGGTACAAAAGTCTGTGCATGTTTATTTCATTAGACATTCGATTCAAATACTTCCCATACAGTTTTTTAAACAATTTAAAGAGATAATTAACTATAAGGTGCCTCTAAGACGTTGTTTGAAAAATGATGAATGCAACATGTACTTTAATACTGAAGGGAATATTTATGAAAAATTCAAATTTTTAAATATTGTGCAAATAAAAATTATAGCCCATATATATATATATATATGCGTTATCTGCCTAACGAGGGGAGCCTTAGCGTATTCATGTTACATATTCAGAACCCCCCCCCCCCCGAAAAAAAAAACCTCCAGACCGTTAGATCGATGGTCGCACGTTAGGACGAACACACTTCAGCCATCTACCATGATAAAGGCACTGACCATCTACCATGGTCAGTGCCTTTATCAAATCGAACATGGGGGAGGGGTCAAAATTAACATAAAAAGAACAAAGAAGCATCATGGCAAAAATGTCTGCAGCCCCATCCACTATAATATAAAAAAAGCTAAAAAAATGTAATAATCAAAATGTAATGCTATTTTGGCATTATAATTTAAAAAAAAATCTCTAATATCAAAAATTTATTATAAATTATACGTTATTGATTAATTATAAATTTTGATAATCACTATCTAATTTTCAAAACTTTTACATGGTGTTTTAAAAATGTTACAACATTACCATTTTAAAAATTGCATTATGTAAAGAGGCAATCTAGTTTTTTGATGCCTCTCTCAGAAATACAATTCTTTTAATTTTAAAACAGTTCAATTACGAACATTTACACAAAATTTTAGCTTTTGTCTTTCCCTAACAAATGTAATGTATTTTGATAAAAATATACCAAACGTTAAACAATACTTGAATACTTGAGTACTTCAATTCGCTTTATCCCTAAGCAAAATTAATTGAAGGAAGAATAAGTAAGTTCTACCAAAACATTACCCAGTCATTTAGCTCGAACAATTATCTCTCTTATTCAGTACTGATGTAAGTAAATATAAAAATGTTTTAAATGACGCTAAAACATCCCATTTAAAAATTAATGTACACTTAAAGCATATCTGAAAATGTTTATCAAACATTTGTATTATTACGAACTAAACATTTTTGAAAGGAACAAAAGCCCATTTGCCGCTATCTCAGATAATAATGAGTTTTGAATTTCATTTATGTTCTTATTTGAATATGAGAAACAGATAGCATATACATCTCCATTGAAAAAGATATAAAAACGTTTAGTATTCGCCGTCAAATGGAATATGCAAATAAGATTCATATTTGTAAAGGAAGTGCGATACTTTTCATTTAGTTGAGTGAAACACATTAAAGTTTCTGTATTATCAAAAGATTTAGATACATGTTTCAAGAAAATATATGTTTTTCTCGCGGTCGCTAATATCCAATACCTCAAGAACAAGGAAAGGACAGTGCTTGGGAAGGTGACAACGTCACTCTGTTAGACTCCTATTTAACTGTGTACGCTAATGGTACTTGGCGCACGTAAAGTCTGTGGCTCCAATGTCCTCCATGTACATCCAACCATGAACCTCTGGAGGTGCCGATCCAGGTGCTAGGTCTCTTATTAGGAATCGGTCTCGAATTACATGTGATAGCCCTGTGGTTAAGGTGTGGGACTCGTGTATAGAAGTTCTATCATACTGCAAATACCGGGTGATTCAAAATAGATGTTAAGGCAATTATTTTTTAAACCGTAAGTGATCGAAACATACTCCCAATTAGAAAAGTTCGCCAACTAAGAGTAGCTTTCAGCTATGACATTTTTTTACTGGGAGTTGTATACATATTAAAGTACGAAATTTAATTTTTATACGGTCCCTCCTTTCCTACCCTTTATATATAGAAGAATGTTGCTCTTTGCCTAAGAAAATTAATAAAACAAACCCCCTGTCTCTAAGTGGAATAGATTCCAAGATTTTGCAGTTTGAAAATTCTTGCTTTTGTCACCAAGCACTAAGGGGATGTCTCCAAAGTGAGAAAAATGTCTTTTTGGTGACCCTATAAATAAACTACAAAATGTATTTGGTCGTAAATGTAGGCAAATATGTTTAGTCAATCGCTCTCAAAAAAGTTTTATGTAGTAACATAGAGCAGTTCAAGTAAACTAAACCTGTTCATTTCACGAATTTGAACGCATTTAATTGCCAAACATGGAATCGTTATTTAACGTTTTTCAACGCATAGTTGGTCCCCCAAAGTAAAGATTTTTTCGCTTGAAAGCCGACGCCAACACAGTAGGTAAAGTGGTGTAAGTCATCATTTTCAAAATTAATTTTCTCGGAAACTATTCCACGTAGAGACACGGGATTTGTTTTATTAATTTTCTCACGCATAGAGCGACGTTCTTTAAAGGGTAGCAAAGGAGGGACCGTATAAAAATTTAATTTCGTATTTCAGTATGCATACAGCCCCCAGTTTAAAAAATGCCATATCTGAAATCTAATCTTAATTTGACGAACTTTTCCAATTGGAAGTATGTTTCGATCACTTACGGTTTAAAAAATAATCGCCTTAACATCTATTTTCAATCACCCGGTATAATCTGATTAATTTTTCTGGAACATGCAAAACCAGCGTATGCTGCAAATGCGCCATGTGAAAGTAAAGTACATGTTTATATTCAGAAGCGAATGTGATTGATTACTTTTACTATCAAATAGCAGAAAAGGAAAGAAAGATTTCGCTGTATGTATATATATATATATATATATACATATATATATATATATATATACGTATGTATGTATATACGTACGGGGCAAAAGAATGCAATGTTCGACGCTTGAAAAGCTTTCTATTGTTGGATAAATGATTGATCATCTAAATAGAGCAACTGCCGAGAAAATTAGTGCCAGTCACTGCAAATTCCTTAAACATGCGTTGGCAGCAAGCAATTTGTTATAATCGAGATTGTTTAACGTCAGAGATACAAAGAGTAAAGAAATAAAGGTGTGTCATAGTTTTCATTTTTGAAAGTTCTTATACTTACGAGCTGATAGTTTTCATTATTTTTTTTTTTAAACTAGAAGTAAAGCCCGTTGTAGAAGTAATTAAAAAGGGTGCTACAAAAAGCATTCGACAAAAATCTGTGTGCACCCTATGTATTTCATCTTTTTCCACTTAAAATAAAGAATTTCAGATTCAATTTTTATTATATACCTAAATTGCAATTTTATTTTATTGTTAAAAAAAAGTTAGGGCAAAGTTGAGCAGCTGCTTGAAAATCAGATGAATTCTGTTAAAACATTGTTAATGGGATTAAAAAAATGGGGGGTCTTTTTTCCATGACAAAAAATTTTAGTTCAAAATTTTAATGATTGATGGTGGTGATATACGTATTCTAAATCATCTTCGGATTTAAAAAAAAATGATCTAATTTCATTCCTAATATTGGGGAGCCTCATTTTTTCATCATAATTAATCCTTTTTAAAAAATGCATTCTGAAAGCTTCAAGCACCCTGTGTGTGTGAATGAAATGAAGTAAAGATCCATTTATTTATATTTTTGCTTGTTTTTTGTGATGCAAGTCAGCGACATCCATAGGTCACTTCCTAAACTACAATCTTTTTATCATTAAAAATATACAATCTACCTCTAATCCTAATTTTTGAAACCAGATTTCATTTTATTAATTTATCTCTTTTAATAATTTTTAAAGCTTACTTGAGCTTTTGAAAAATTTTTAGCCTATGAGAAAGATGTTCAGAAAGTAGCATCCGTTTGACAAATTAAAAAATAATGACTATAGATTTCTTCTAAATCTTTTTATTTTTAGAAGTACATACATCAGGCTAACGAAAAAAACACTCAAAATAATTGGATTTTCAGGTTGAAGGGCTTAAAACTTTTTGTAAAATAACACACATAAAACGTTCAAATCAAACTGTACGTACGTTTAGGCCGAAAAATCTTCAGCCTTCTTGAGCAACATGTCCACACAAAAGGTTGTAGAAGGGTGGGGACTGATTTTTCATTATTTTTGAAAAAGATGCATTATTTTTTTTAAAACTAGAAGTAAAGCCCGTTGTAGAGGTAATTACAAAGGGTGCTACAAAAAGCATTCGAAAAAAATCTGTGTGCACCCTATGTATTTCATCTTTTTCCAGTTAAAATAAATAATTTAAAATTCAATTTTTATTATATACCTAAATAGCAATTGTATTTTATTGTAAAAAAAAAAAAAAGCGAAAACATTTTGCATTCGAAAGATTTCTTTTCGCTGCGAACATCCCCTCTTACATCAATGTTTCATGCAGAGGAAATCTTTTTATTTGTGAAAAAAGTTAATCTAGATAATCTAGACAAACTATGTTAAAGGAAATTGCAATTTTTCCTTCAAAGCTTAATAACCTTGACTTCAGTATGACGCCATTGTCACTTGCGACACCTAATTTTGCCAGGGAAATGATTCGCTTTTTTTTTACTCTGGAAATAAAATAGGACTAAGCTTCAATATACATCCTACATTTTTTGCTCCAAAATTAGCGATAAATGTAATATTTGGCCTTTTTCTGGAAATACGTTTGAATTCTGTGCTACAGTCTGTTTTTAATCTTCTTCACAACGTTTTCTTAACATAAAAAAAAATTGTGGTTATTTTTTAGTTTTCCAACTATTTTTATCGTTAAAATGAAACGAGGGCGATGACGGTATTGTTAGTTAATATTTTTGAAACCTATGCTGTTCAGATTATTAACCCTAAATTCTTGTAACAAATATTCAAATTTTAGAAGTGTATCCTTTAGAAAACGTGAATTCAAGTCTTTCAATTCTTAGTTAATTTTCTTGAAATTAAAATGTTGTTTAGATTCTTAACCCTAAATTATTTTAACAAATATTAAAATTTTATTTAGTGTCTCCGGTTGGAAAACACGTTTAGAAACACGATTTCACAGCTACTTTTCCTTGGCTTCGTAAAAATGGCATTTTTCGCACCAGAAATCAAGGTAGGATGTATATTGAATGCGACACCCAAAATAGAGCTGAAAATAGCGACAAATCGCTTGGAAATTGGAGGACGGGTTTCCAGATTTTTAATTTCTTTATTTGTACACGTAATTATGAAAAATTTCAAGCGGATCGTACAGACGGTGAATATTGTATAACTTTTCCGTGCTTAATATTTTAATGTTTTTGGAGCAATGGTGGTAAAACATTTATTTTGGATTGATTCAAATGGAATTGCTACAGAGTCAGTGAGGGAGAAATCAGCGTAACTATAGAGCATAATTTATATTTAACAGTGTCTTACTAACTTCTAGATGAGGAAAAATTCTTTTTATACTTGAATACAAATAAATGAGATGATCTTTGCTGAGTAAAAAAGTTAATCAGTCACTGACTCTGCAAAAAAGTGAGTAAAAAATTAATCAGTCACTGCAAAATTCAGTCGATGAATTTAAAAAGGAATTCTTTTTAATGAGCTAAAAAAAACAGTTCTATCACCCGGTATTTGGAATCAATGATAAAGACAGGGTGATCAATGTGTTGTTTTAATTATTACTAACGATTTACCTAAATACTTTATTTAAATGATTAAATGTAACAAACTAAATGTTTGTTATTAGGACTCCATGGTAGACACACAATCACATGTATAAACATACACAAAAGAAGAATTCGTAACATAAATAAAATATTGGTTAATATACATATATATATAAACTAAATTTGTGCAAAAAGCTCGGATCCATAAACCTTATAAGAAGGTTTTTCTAAAGAAATCATTGAAGCTATCACATGGAAGCGGATTTCTACTCCAAGAATGCATAAAAGTTGCTTAGTTTCTCATTTCATAGCTTAAGTATTATTGCTTGAAAAACAAGACGATCTCAAGAAAAAATACGAGCAATTTTAAAGATTGAAAAAGTAATTCTCTTTCATTACAGTTTGTTGATAATGTGCTCAGACAAAATTAAAAACGTAGTTTCATGCATATTAAGTTTTATTTCATAGAAAATATACTTTAAGATATTTTTATGTCGTCAGAAAAAAAAGGATTTTTGTTCATTAAATTTCCATTATTTCTAGTTAAAAAGAAAGAAGAAGGAAAAGATTTTAATTTAAGAAAACTTATACAGAAAAATATATACTATTTACACGGCCCTTTTAGTAATGTGATTAGAAAAGGGAATATAATTTTAATCTTTGGAGCACTTTAAAAATCAATCTTTTTTATGCTCACAATTTAGAAAGATTATTTATTAATCGAAACAAAAAAATTGAAAGAAAAATTAATCTTGAGTGAATTTGTTTACAATTTGTATTACATATAAAAACTAAATATATTTTCTATGCTGTAAATGTGATCATTTAATAGGATCACAATTATTATTCAAAAGTATTTTATACTGATTTAATAATTTTACCATATTTTTTCTGTCGAAAGTTTTTGAGGACAATTCTTTTCTAAGTTATCTTAAATATTTTAAAATATTTTAGTAAATAAATATATATTTTTGAATTATAAACTTTGGGATCTAATATAATGTCTGTTATCTACCTACTAGTCTATTTATTTATCTCTCTCTCTCTCTCTCTCTATATATATATATATATATATATATATATATATATATATATATATATACAGATAGAGAGAGAGACAGACAGAAAATGTAACAGCTGAATTGGCAATATGTATGGAATCCAGTCAATAAACAATGATCAATCAAATCTTCACTAAAATCAAAAACTTTGCTCACAAAAAATAGACGCGCAAGTCATAACCTATTGGGAAAACCCATGTGAAAGTTCAATAGAACAAACTTTCATAAGTGAATTATATCTATATATACGGGGTTAGCAAAAAGTCCATGAAAACTTCAAAATTTATTAAAAAGAACAAATAATGATAAAAAATTGCAGTTTGCACAAATAAGTTTAGAGGGTTATCGGACTTTTTTTTTTTAATAATAAGAAATGTTGTAGTTTCAAATGTTACCGATAGGTGGCGCTGACATTCATAATCTGAAGGAAGTTTCCAATTTTTTAAATTCCGAAAGTTCTCAAATACTTTTCCATGCAAACTACAATTTTGTATCATGATTTGTTCTTTACTAATGATTTTTTGAAGTTTTTTTATGAGCTTTTGACGCATTCTAAGTGCATTAAAGATTTAAAATATCAATAAAAAAAGAACAAATAACAATACAAAATTGCGTTTTGCATGGATAAGTTTTGTTGCGGAACTGCTCTTCTTGTCTCCGGGGTTCGTCGTCCAGTTGGTGTAGAACGGGCTGGTAAAAAGGCCACTGGTCAGGATGGAATATAACTTTATTGCTTCTAGAACTTCGTGGAAAAATCAGCTGTTCAAAAATCACAAGCACAATTAAACAGTAATGTGCTTTTAACAGTTCTCTTAGATCAGAAGCTCTCACAAATGCTGTATTTCTCACACAAAATAAATCACTTTCACAGGCAAAAATCCAGTGAAAATATTCAAGAGATATCATACACAATCCCTCAAGACACAGCAATGAAGAATTTACACACAACACTTTGAAAACAGCTTCGTAAAGCAAGCTAAAACACGGCGTCTATAGCACTATCAATTCACAAAGCAAGCGTACTCTCACTGACAGCTCTTCACAAATTGAACGTTCAACTGAACTGTCCGTTCAACTGAACTGAACTGAACTCGCACTGAACTGTCCGGGCAGCGCGCTGGTGGAATTTATAGAGGAGGCAGAAGCTGCGAGCAGTTTCTAGAAAATTATATTCCTCGAAGATTCCAGATAAAGCGGGACTTCTGATTACGTCATAGAAGAGAAATGTTAGGTTATTATGCGTTTTTAATGCAAGAAAAACAACTTCCAGGCCTCATTAGGAAAATCGCGCCAAATGACCAAAAAGTCGCCAAGCTTGGCGACTTTTGGCGAAATATTGCTAAATTTGGCTCCAAAAATAAGTCCCAAAATGTGAAGAGATCGAAGCCCTAGGACTAATATTTCTCGAGATTTCTAGAACCTCCATTGAAAAACAATGGCAAACCGAAACCTCCGTATCTCCTCCATGTAATAGGCCCATATTGATGCAACAAAATGCAAAATTTATCTATTTGAAGTGTAGAATATGAATTTTTAACCATTTTAAGCCCCAGGGTTGCCCCGAAAATTCGTAACAGTTTAGAGAGATTTCGGTTTAAAAAAAAAATGGAAATTTGATTCCCACTGAGCATGCCAGCGCCATCTATTAATAACATTTAGAACTTCCACCTTTCCTGTCATAAGAAAAAAAAATACTATTATCCAATAATCCTTTTTGTGAAAATCGCAATTTTCTGTCATTATTTGTTCTTTTTAACAGATTTGAAAAGATTTTATGGACTTTTTGTCCACCCTGTATATATTACCGAATTTTCTATACAGTATTGATAGACAGTTGACGTCTTTGTAGACCATAATACTGGCATCCAGTGATTCGCGAGGTTATAGATGTATGTATATAATTAATATGCAATCATGCCACTGTATTTTTCGATAAAAACAATACTTAAGACATTTTTTTAAATTTTCTGAATTTGAAACCTCTATAACTCAAAACTTCTTTATCTATAAATTTTTCCATTTCTGATGATACAGACAGGTTAGGCTCGGTAGAATATCACATAGAACATATTAACAATTCTTTAATATTTTGTATGTTTCATAAATAAACGGTTCGGCTTTCACGTAGCTATTCACGTAGAATATATTACACCGGTCACCAAAAAAAAAAAAAAAAACGGGGGGGGGGGGTCTGTTCTCATGCTTAAATTCTGATTCTAGACATTGAAAAACACTTAAATTTTTATTTTTAGTTCTTAAAGTTTAGTTCTTCTCTTTTGTCTGATTTACGTCGGTAAGTATATTTTAATTTATTTCATAAACAAAAGATGGCAGCAATTTGATTAACCCGAAAGTAAACTGTATTATTATTTGTAACTGTGTAGTATTGCTTGTAGTATTATTTGTAGTTTTATTTGTAATATTATTATTTGTTTGTATTATTATTTGCTCATACGAACATAAAAGAAATACGAAAAATATTCGCTTTTAGACATTAATTTCTTATTATTTTACATTTATATGTTATTGTTTATCACAAATCTTGCATAAAAAAGACTTTTATATCAAGCAAAAACTTTTCTGAGCATAATTTAGAGTGGAATTATAGAAAAATATAAAAATCATTGATTTTTGCGAAAAAATTTTAAAATTGCTTTATTTTCTACAAAAGCAAACTTTCATTAAAAAAAATATTTTCCTTATTTTTGGCGTAAGAGAAACTAAAATTTAACATGTAGAAGGCAGACCTAAAAATCGTGTTGACCGGTGTTATCAGTTCTTTAATATATAGTATGTTTCATAAATAAACGCGCTTTATATCAAAAAATTTTCTCAAGAATACATGCATTGTGTTTCTTTTTAAAATCTCTTATTTACGCTAGAGTTGCTAAGAGTTAGCGGAAGAAAAAAGAGTTTTATCTACCCCGCTATATCGTCAAGGCATGTTACATTTATGCCTCCCTTAACGATACCGTATAAAGAAGAGAATGCCAATTTAGAAATAACAAACATTAGACGGTTAATGAAGCATAAAAATACATCCATTACTATGCATAAATTTTCACAATTAGTCACATTATCTGGAAAAGTTTATTTTCGTAATTAACAAAGCAAATCTTTTTTCCCTTTAAAAATCAAACCATAAAGTACATAGAATTAGCATTGAAGGTACCAATCGCAACTATTAAGTTACGCAACTCATTCCACGAGTTGCGTAACTTAATAATTGCTTCTGTTTTGGCAACATCAGCAAAAAAAAAAAATGTGACGTGCTTCTTACTAGATGAGTATCGTTAGACAGTCGAAGCTCATTTTTTACTATTCCTAACTAAATAAGACGTTAAGGAGATTAACGTGTAAGATGCCATTAGAAAGAAAAAAAAATCACTCTACATTGTTACAATAGACTATTAAATTCTTAAAATATAATTACGATACAAAATGTGTGAAATGACGATATATTTGTATCTAGATCATCATGACCAAGAAATTATTTAAAAGATCTTCAATAAAGTAAAATATTCCTTACATCATACATTAAAGTGCGAGAATTAAATGTAATCGTACTGAAACGCTAAAAGAAAACTCTTTTTAGATAATAACTGATTACTTTGAGTACTATTAGCTCCTCAAATTAAATAAATAATTTCACAAGTTTAAAAGGAGTAGAAATTCCGTTATTGCTATATAAGCTCTTTTTCATCATAACTTCAAACACCTTTTACTAAAACTCACATTAACTAAAGTATTACACATGTAGTTTCATTCCGCGAAATAAGAGAAGCAGGAATGTCCTACATTCCTATAAGATATTGCTGAAAGTATCTCTCCCTCTCGGATACGGGAACTAAAACCTGGCAAATAAAATACTATTCCTAACTAAGTACAGTTAAGAAAGTTTTTCCATAAACACTCCCGGCAGAAAATCTCAGTACTGTCTTCCGGTAGGGAATATGACTTTTTATCCTTCAGGTAGGAACGATTACGAAAAGTAATCAAGCAGGAAGTCCACTGAGGTAATGGAAAAATCGCGTAAAAATACTTTTCTTCAAAAAATATTTATTATGCTAGTCAGTCTAACTTGTGTGGTAATTAGTTGAGAAACTAAATCTTAACAATCATCTACTAGTAACATGGAATGTTGTCGCAACATTTACTTCTATGCAAAAATGTAAAGTCGAAATCACGGTTTCGTACATTGAAAATTTGTTACAACAAGCTGGATATTCCTTTAACCATTTTTTTTTGCATTGTTATGGCGAAGTTATGCATGATCTATCTGAATAGTATGGAGGTACCTCGGTTGGAGAACTTTCGCAAGGGTTCTAACGCATATTCACGCTACATCTGGAGAAAATCGACCAAAAATCCAGACCGTTGTATCGGCAGCAGCGCAAGTCTCAAATCACGAACCTTTAGGTCTTTTTACTGTGTAGATGCCCCTCTACCCACAACCAGTAAGAAAAAAAGTTGCAACAATAATAGCAAAAAGTTACCAAAGCAAGCTGATATTTTTTTTAGTCTGTGTGTGTCAGTTGCAGCACAATTTTCGGTCTTTTATTTCGAAAGAGTGGGAGAATATATTTGCACTTTTCATTCACTTTAAACTGCAAATAACTAAATTAAAAATCCTCGTGAATTTAAGGGGGGGGAATAAAAATAATTAAGTAAGATTGAATTTTTTTAAAAACATATTTCTTTTCTTCGTCTTTTTTTTGTGGGTTGGGGTTGGGGGAAATGATGGAAAGGAGAGATAATTTTTTTTTTTTTTTAAGTAAGTCAAATCTTTGTTCAAGCGATTGCATGAGTAAAAGGAAAATGAACAAATTGCAAAAATTAGATTTTGAGATAACAGAGTTTTAAAAAAAAATCACTCCAAAACTGACTCCTTTGGAATATATGTTGAGATCAGTAGTATTTTTTACCGGAAGTTAATTAACCTTTTTAGCCGTTTTTTATTCGATTTAATCGTGATAATTCGCTAAATTGAATTTTGTTATTGCCTTACGATTTTACTGTATCTTTTTGTAATCTAATTTAACCTTTTGTTATTAGATAAATTTTATTTTTGTAATTCTTTTATATTACCCTATTTAAAACGAAATTATTTAGAATGAGTAGTACTTCGAATAGAGGCAAGGATGAAACCGATTTACAGCGTCAACAAATTTTTATTATGCTTTCCGCATATAGTTGTATGAAATCAAGGAGGAACCTGAGGCACTGGTTTTGGAGAAGGTTTAACACGTTCTACATCACATCATCGTTTCAGAAAAAGCTCCCGTTTTCCATGAGTTCTGGATTAAATAGCCCTGTTTCTGCAGTTTACAACTAGAGGACCAAGGAAGGTACCTTAACTTTAATTGGCTTAAACGTTGATTGACAGCTTCACCTGTCCAATAACCAAGCAGAACACACGTGACATCAGAAAAGAGTTCTGGCGGGAAGTTCTTGCGTCATTACCTGATACCTGTAACCCCGTAGCTACAATTTCTTGGAATTTATTCTTTTTAAAATAGCATGTTTTTTCTCTAAGATAAATGAAAACATTTAACAAACACTGATAGAATTAGAATTGCTTATAATTTTTTTAATGCATTGTGAAAAGATTTACTATCTTTCATATATAAATATATATATATATATATATATATATATATATATATATATATATATATATATATATATATATATATATATTTATATATATATATATATATATATATTTATATATATATATATATATATATATATATATGTGTGTGTGTGTGTGTATACACACCCCAAAACACTGCCCTAGTCTTTTATTCCTAAAAAGTTTTCCGCAGATGGAATGTAAGTAAAAAATATAAATTTTTATAGTGGCTATGTACAGAAAAATTCGCAGTTAGCACAATGTACGCCAGCGGTTCTGAACCTTTTCACGTCGCACCACCCAACAAAGGCTAACTTACGGTGACGCCCTCCCCCTCACATTTTTCAGCGTACATTCAGTTTCTTAATCTTTAATAATGAACATTTAGTCGATTTTTCTACAAAAAAATGTTATCAGTAAAGTTTGAATGAACATTTTAAGCCAAAATGGATATATTTTTTAGTAAAAATGAGAATTAATAAGATCATTTTTTTTAAAAACATGCATCACTACTTGCTCTTTGGTTTTTCTCGCCCCTCCCCCTTGCAAATGCTCTGTGGCATCCTTGGGAGTCGCGCCCCACAGGTTGAGAAACCCTGATGAACGTCATACACTTATTTGATGATGCACGATATTTTAGCTTTTTATCATAAAATGGTTCAGAGATATGAAATTAATTTATACTGACTTAACCACCTTTTAGTGGATCTCAAAGAGAAAAGAATCATATCGAAATTTCGTGTTGCCGTATATAAATTACGAGAGAAAATATCGATTGCATAAGTACATAATATTTTGGATGTTATTGGTACTGTGTAACCCCTTACCAACTTTCTTTAAGCTTATCTCTGAGCTTATTTATGAGCCAATTAACTTAGAAAGATTTTTAAGACTTTAAAAATAACTTTATGCTAATAAATAATTCCAAAGAGACTAATAAAGAAACAGATTTTTCTAAGCAGAACTTAAAATAAAAAATCTTGATTCTTTAGTTAATGGAGTTAAAAATTCGCCCAGTATTTTCTTATTCCCATTTCCAGTTGAATTGCTTCTAAAGGAAATTTTCACTCCTTTTCTTTCTAATAGGTATTTCTTACTTCAATTAAATGTAGATAAACGTCTGGAATGTTAATAAGATTAATTTTTCGAGAATTTCCCGGTTACTTGACGGGATTTCTTTTTTTTTTGTATCCTTAGCCAAAATATACATTTTAGTTAAATTTCTCTTTTAGCAAAAAAAAAAAAAAACTTTTGATCTCGGTTAAATACACTTGAGTTTTTAAGTTTCGAAAGTTAATTGAAATAAGTGTGGAAAAGTTAGTACAGATTACTTTTTGCTGTAGGTTTTTTTTATAGAGAGCAATGACAAATGAGTTTTTTTTTGAAAAAATTCCATCGAGGGCAACCGCTTTCTTATCTGCGAAATATGGAAAAAAAGGTATTGTCATATATCCGGTAGTGCATCACTGCTGTACTTATTACTTACAAGTATGAGTACCTGTTCTTCAGAAGGGAATGTATTTTAGTTTAAGAACTAAGTCAAATGCAAGAAAATGTTTCGGATGTGGTCCTGCTTTTATTTTTATTTTTCATATGACTCAAATCTATTTTAAATTTTCAACGCATTTAATGTTCTAATTTCGTTAAGATCGTAATCCAGAAAGCAATCATGTGATTTCATAAAATCCTGTAAACATTAAAAAAACAAATGAATTAGAATGTGCCGGCGATAACTGCATTATACAACGAAACGATAAACCTACACTTCAGTTATGACTCTCTCTCTAACTTTTTTTTTTTTTACTCGTTTTGCCAGATGTGTTACATTTCCAAAATGTTTACGATGCTCTTCTACAACTTTTTTTAGAATGCAGCAATCCAGCTGTTAATAGTTATTTTTTCTTTTAATTTCAAAAGTCAATTATATTTATTTTTTGTAAAATTGAACAGCATGCGTAATACAGATTTTTTTTGTCTCACATTTTGTTAAAGTTCAAGATCAATACATTTATTTTTTTTCTAATGGGCAAATGCTTGCTGTCAGAAACCTTTACCACTACTAAAGCACGAAGTACTGGCCATTTTAATATGTGGGTGCCCAATGGGAGGCCGGCGTTACCCCCTGTAAAGGGACGAACAATTTACACACCTAAACCAAAGCCGGGAATAGAATTCATTCTCAATACGTAATATAATATTTTTTTAGCCATCTGGGCGAAAAACAATATAATACATTCATACACATACATACATACATACATATATATATATATTTATTAAAATTTTAAGCAATTTTTCACAGTAGAATGTTTGAATTTATATAAATACTAGTTCAGTAGTGCGATAACTTTCATAATAACAGAAACATTACATTTTAGATAATAATAATAACATCCAACTCGTCTATTATTAATACTACGAAAAGCCCAATATTTCGTTGTTTATAGAAAAATAACCTAGCATCTTTACAGTAACCAATTTAATTACTTATCTATTTACCGATACGGCTAGTTAGGGCATGCGTTAACTAGATAAATTAATATATAAAAAAAATATTCTAAAGTAAGTTCTTTTCCTTGAAAAAAAAAGTACTAATATATTCAACGCACACAGATTTTCTCAAGTATTAATATTATGCAATTAACTTTCATTCTCCGGGGAAAGTAAGAAACTTTTTTACGGTAAGAAAAATTAAAAGATAATGTGTCTCGTTGCTTTACTTAACGCTTCTTGACACATAACGTCTTTTCATGCTTAATTTATCCAAAAAACGTGGTAATTTTTCAGAACTGCCTTTAGCATGTGACGCTATTATGATAAGCATAACGATATTATTCGTTATTTATTTATACTTACCGTTATATGCGGATGGATAAATTAGAATTATTTCTTATTGTTTACTGCAATAATTACTAAACAGATTAATCATTTTTTAAACTTTCATGCTTACTTTATATACATGATGCTGCATAAAAGATGGGCAAATCTTTAAGAAGTGATAGTACATATCTAATAATACCTTAAGGTGCAAAACTATTTCGATATAACTTTCCAAACCAATTGCTTATGTGAAGTGATTCCCCATCTTCACAGAAAGTTGGAAAAAAATCCTTTTTTGGGGGTGAGTCGTGAACTTATTAAATGTTTAATGGATTGATGCAGAGCTGCCACCAGCGGTGGTTAAGTTTATCTTTGTATATCAAATATCATCTTCATTTCTAGTAGAATTCTAGCTCATTGAATATTTTTGAAATAGGAAGCTTACAAATTGGCTAGTAGGTTATCTGTTTTTACATATTTTTTTTCACAGAGTTCCAGAACTATTTCTTTTAGCTCTAAAGAAAAAGGATTTTTATTGGCTATTGCAGATTTTAGGATAAATTTAAAGATAAAAAAGTAAAGTTGTGGTTATACGTTTCAGCTATTTAAAGATTTGAGCATTAGTGTTAGTTTAAAGCAAAGCTTAGAGAAGCAGATCAACTTGAGTATTTCTTCTAACATGAAGAGTCATTACTGAAAACATGCGAATGTTGATGCGCACCCAGCGACTTAGAAGTTAAGGATCTTGCATCGTCTACGCTAATTGCTTAACCCGTTGAGCACCAGGCCAGTTTCTCTATAAAGGGACCGTAATGCCCTATTAAAAAGTTCTGTTTGACTCAATGACTACTAATGCCATCTAGCGAGTGAAAACGGAGGCTATGCGAAAAAATCACGGCTTAGAATACCATAAAACAATTTTACACTGTGTTTAAGAAAACCAGGTAGAAAAAAGTTAAGTATATGCAATAATAGCACGAGCGTAAGCAGGTACGTCCATGGTATTTATATGCGACGTTATAGAAACGTATGTACGTATGTCTTTGGTGGGAAATGGGTTAAGCGTACAATCGTGGGTTCAATTCCCACTCATCCACTGGTTGCTCAAATTTCCCTTCTCTATGCTTGTAAAAACCACCTTTGTGATATCGACTTCGTCGAGAATTCATAAGCGGTTTCATGAAAGTATGCTAATACAGTCTGAAAATAAATATTAGAAATACAACAACAACAATAATATTATGGCAAGTCTGACGTTGTATTTTTAAATACTACGCAAGGAAATGAGACAGATTAACAAAAGATACAACTTATTTTCTGCTTCATTTACGTACGTGATTTAAAGAGAAAAATAAGTAAAGCATATTTTCATCTTACATGGTAATCCCGTTAAAAAAAAATCTTAAGTAATTACACATAGTATAAATCCCCTTAAAGAAAGATTTAGTGTTTGGGGTTAACATTATAAGACTTCTAAATGAAGGCAATACATCCTTTTTTGCATTTTCTAGTAGAAAAAGGTAAAAAGAATGCTGCTCAATCTAACATAATGTATGCACTTTACGGCTAGCTTTTCCGCGGAAATTTATTTAACCAGTAACCTTTTTACAAAAAAGACTTTTTTCGGAGTAAATAGGACTAATTGCTATCTTTATGCACGTAGCGCAGAAATGAATGTCTTTTTATGCTTAATTAGAGTGCTAAATCCTTTTTTTTAAATACTGTTATCTTCATTATATGCTGCCTTTAAGAATTTTTCGAATACACTTTTTAAAAGCAGTGTAAGAAGCATGTAATATCTTGGATGGATACAATACTGCAATAAATAATTAGGTGAACCGAAAAGCAATGCCACAATTTTTCGCATATCAATATTTTGCCTAGCCAAATCTACTGAAACTAATATTAGAAATTTCAGCATTTATGTGATTTTTTTAGCGAAGGGTTTTACCAAAGGAAGCTAGATTGAAGAAAATTTAGAGCAGAGATATCTTTTTGTTATCGACTCTAATGGAAAACAATTTGCAAAATATCATCTACTTATATAATACACTAACGTATGCAATAACAAAATGGACGATATTTGCACGCTGCGAACGGCAACAGCTAGATGTAAACATGAGTGCAATAACAATAACGCATGTGCAAAAATCCAACTTAACAGTTCAATGGCGTTCAATGGAGCAAGCCTATGCCACGCAGTAGCTAGATTACAAAATAACAATAATAGATACACCAAAATGCAAGATCTTTCGGACTTTTTCACATCTTTAAAATATCGAATTGACGATACTTGGCGCATGAATCGCCCATCCAAAAAATGTCACCATGCATTGGGCTAAAGCACATTTTAGCCATTTGCTGTTTGAACATCGGCTTTTATGATGACACCCAAAATGTGTAGCAACGCTAATCTAAAACTATTTAATGGCAATACGGTTAAAACCAATAAATATGATTTTCATTGAAATGAGTCCAGTAATTGAGTCAACACTGCACTGAGTATTGAGAACAGTAAGGTATGGGGCGGCGAAGCTGGACGCCTTGGCGACTAGTCTTGAAAATTCCTTTATTCCTTTATTCTCATGTGTATATACCGAAAATGCTGAGGAGGAAACATTTTTCTGTTCATAAGTTATAAAGCGTTTTCATTTCATATATCTTGTGAAGCACCCAGAAGATAAAGAACTATAATTTGTTCTAAAACGATTATATTTCATTTTTCTAATAGTCAGATCAGGACTACTTCGAGCCTTGACCTCTACGAGGGCCGGAGAATGTTGGTCATTTAATTACTGGGAAGCCTAGTAGGAAGACCAACGTTGCCACCTATGAGTGGTCTCCTAATTTCGAATCAATTTCAGAGACCTAGAACCTGAAATTGGCACCCTCAGAGATATCGTTTAAACATGGAGGACATTGGAAGCCTGAACATATTTTACAAGCACCAGCTCTTATTAGCCTACTCTGTCCCACAGCAGTCCAGGCGAGAGAGTTGTTCACCTTCTCAAGCACTGGCCAAACCGGGTGCTGCTTCAGTTTCCATGTTCTTATGTGAGCGGAGCTTGGGTGTTCTAAAAATATGCATATACTACATAACTCATAACTACACTGATCCAAATGCATGCATTTCCTGAACGATACATAATTACATGTTTTATGGCGTTTCTTGAATGTTAAATACTTCTGACAGGTTTAGAGGCTATAAAAATTATAAAAATAGTTTATTAAAAACTGCGATGGAAGTATCGGGTGCTTTCTTTGTCTAACATAGTTGTTTATTCTCAAATCTAATCTCAAGTTCTTCAATACTTTTAAAAAAGAAGCTTTCAGTTAAATCAGTTCAAAAAATCTTCATAATGGAGTTCATCAAAGCATGTATAAAGGAATTCATCATAACTTTATTCTAAACTAATTATTAAAGAAAGCATAATCTTGTAAATGCGACTATCGAATCCACACATTTGACCTATAATGTCTGAAAAACAAACACTTATATTTTCAGTAAAAAAATACTCCATTTTCGTATATTCCTTCTTAATTTAAGCAGCTCTTTCTGTTTTTAAAGAAAATGTGCCTTAGGTTTGAAAACTTTACGCTTAATTTAAATTTTTCAAAACTTTCTATAAAAATTGAACGCATTTCATCTTTAAAAAAAAATTCTTAATAAGGAAGTAAATTCAACCGGAAGCACATTCTTTTAAAACTTCTCGCATAATTTTTATCTCTGAGGAATAATTTGAGTTCAGTTGCAAAAGAACTCGGTAATTTTTGTCAGTGACATTCTCTAAGTTCATCCAAACAAGTAAACAACATTTGAAAAAGATCTGGGGGGAGTTAAAATATAGTTCAATAGGTTTTGGTTCTGTCGAGAATAAAGTATTTGGTGAAGGTTGATTTACTTTATGAATTACAAGATTTTAAAAATATTATTTCTCATCATTTGATGCTGCTTCACTATTTTAATACTTTCCAACATAGCTTGAAGCTGTTTTTGATTTCTCTCTACCGAACCCATTATTTTCTAATTATGATAAACATTAATCATTTTCTAGTTTCATGTTTCAGTTAATTCATCAGATTTGGAAACTTCTTTTTCGTGAAAAATTAGGAAATATTTTGCCAGAAGTCCTATACCCCAGCAGCAGTTGGCTACACTACGGACAGTGCTTTACTATAGATTTTTTATTTTATTGAAACTGGTTACTGAACTTGATGTATTGAACTGGTTTTTAATCACCCTTTAAAAACTATGCATCTAATTAAAAAGTAGAAAATATGTTCGTTGGTTGTTTGGGTTAAGTCAAAGCTACATGAGGGCTATGTGCCTTGGGTGTTGGACTTTTTTTAGGGTGTTCTAGCGTATATTCACACTACATAATGAAAAATCTGACGAAAACAGCTGCACTAGAGACTAGAATCCAAGACCTTAACGCAATTCAGCCTTTCCCAATGTTCAGTTTCTTACGCACTAGGCCAATGTTTGGCAAACTACAGGTTGGTGGAGATTACAATGAGGTTTATCGGTGTGACGTCATTTTTCCACCAACACGTGACCTTTCGGCTGTGTTGGTGAGTTGCCCTGTAATCTGATTGGCTGAAGTGTATATTTTCCATCGACACGTGGCTGAAATAGCCTCATCTCAGTATAAATTTTAATATGTCAGCACTTTTTAATGGGAATCTGTGGAGAGATATCTTTTTGCAGTCATGTACAGGTTCCAGAGAGTTATTGAAACATTCGTAGGCAGCACAATACAGAGGCATAATTATTACTTTTTTTATTTTGCGCTTATTACCAGGAGTCCAGCACATAAACCTATGGAGAAATGGTTGTTTGTTTTCCACCGTCACGTGACTTTTATAGCCTCGAACCCAAGGAGGCGATATCCTCCATTGGTTGGCAGAGGTCCACAACTACAGTTTTAAATACAAAATTTAAATAGTTTACTGTTAATCACTCGAGTTATCTAAGTAGCGTGCGTTCTTACAGAATTCAACCCAAAACTAGTCAAAATCGATACACGGTCACTCAAAAACGATAATACATATGCATAAGTGCATACGTAGAAGTATTCGTAATTTGAGACATCACACAAACTTGCTGTGGAAAAAACTCGTTTCTATTTCTGCCAAAATCTTAGTGCCAAATTTATTTGATTATTATTCTTCTTTACGTCTCTGAAGAAAGGGAAAAACAAAAACCACATATAATTTATTGCGTTTCTCGAGTTAATCAGTGATTGTGCGAAACCCGCCGAGTTAATTAACTCAACAAAGATTATCCACGAAATGCGGTATACTCGAGGGAATTCTTATTTCATTGGGCAGTGTTCAGAATGAACTTATCTCCAAAAAACCCAGTTTCAACCGTTTTATTTACGGGATTAAATTTTTTTATAGTGAATTGGTGAATCTCGCGAGTGCAGTCTGAGTAAGTATGACACATTGAAATACAAATATGTGGGGGGTTGGGGGGAGTGGATTTAGGTGGTGGGGAGGGGGTAGGTTGAGATGTTTTAGTGAATTATTTTTTAGTAGTATTATGGATTATAGGGGGTATTTATTTTGATATTGGTTTGGTTTTGATTGGAATGGGAGGAATTTTTTAGTAGTTTTATGTTTTATTGTGATTGGGGAATGGAGGTGGTAGGTTTTGATTTATGGGTTTAGTGAGGGTGAGAATGTGGGATGGTAGGAGTAGGATTTGTGGGTAGGTGATAGTTGGAAAGATGGTTTTAAGGGTATATGTTGTTTATGGTATATGTTATAGAGGTTGTTATAATTGATAAATTTTTGGTGTGATTTTGGTGTGGAAAAATTTGGTTATTAGGTGGTTTGGGGTATTATATTTGTATAGGGTGGTTGGGGGTTTTGGGTGTTGGGTAGATGGTTAGTGATGGTTAGTGTGAAAAGATGAGATGTGGGATGGGATGTGGAGAGGAGAAGGGTTTTTTAGGGGAAGTGGAGGTGGTGTTGGTAGGGGGAAAAAAGAAGGATAAAGATATGGGAGTGATGGGATGAAGGGTGGATTAGAGTGGGTGATATTAAAAGATTTTGGTTGAATTGATATATTAATGGATAGTGTTTAGGATGGGTTTGTGGGTTATAGGTTATTTGGTGAGAAATTTGGTGAAGATAATTGTGTGAAAGGGGGGTTGGATTTGTGGGAGTAGGAATTGAGGAGGTGATAAGGTGTGTTGGATTATATTGTAATTTAGAGTGAAGTTTTTATGGTTGTATTATGGTGGTATTAATTTGTTTGGTATAAGTTTTTGGGTGAGATTTTTGAGGTTTTTATATTTTATGGGAGTTATTTTGGGTTGTGTTTTTGGGTTTATATTTTAAGTGAGAGTGGTAGTTAGTTTTTAGTAAATTTTGTTTAAATAGTTTTTTGGTTTTTGAGGGTTTAGGGTTGGATTTGGGAATTTTAGTTTGAGGTATAGAATTAGTTGATATGTTTGGTTTGTTTTTTGTGGTTGTTTGAAAATGTTTGTATTGGTGTTGAGTTAGTATTTGTTGTTAGAAAGAATGTGGTGGTTTGAGGTTTTGTTGGGTTTTAGGTAAGTGTAGTTTTTTTTTATATGAATTAATTGGTTGGGGGAGTGATGTATAGAAATCTAAGGGGGGGATGTGAGGGGTTTTTGTATAAATTTTAAATAATTTTATATGTTATGTGGTTGTTTTGTTAAGTATTGATGTGGTGTGAAGAGGTTTATAAGGGTGTTTTTAGGAGAATATTTGGAGATTTTAAGTGTAGTATTAGTGTTAAATTGGTAGTTTTGTTTAAAATTGATGGATTGTAGAGTGAATTTAGGGGGTGTTATGTTGATTGTGAAGGTGAGTGTTAGTGAGTATAATATGTTTTGATTATTGTAGATTGGTTTAATGTATGTTTTGTTTTTAGTTTATAAGGAGGAGGGAAGGAATTTTTGTGGGAAGGTTGAAGAAAGGTGTTTATATTTAAGATGATGTTTATTTGGGATGTTGAGGTTTAGAGGTTTATTTTTAAGGTGTTTTTGTAGAAAAATTGGAGAGTGGGTATAAGATGAGAGTTTTTATATTTGTGTGATAATGATTGGTTTAATTTGTGTGTTAGATGGGTGGGAGATGAGTTTTAGGGTGTTATATTAGTTATGGGGGGATGTTAGATTATAGTTTAAGGATGAGAATGGTATTTTTGTGAAGGGATGATTTTGTGGGATAAGAGATTGGGGGGTATGTAAGTTAGGATTGTGGTTGGGTGTGTTGTAATTTGGAGGATTGTATGTTGGGTAATTTTTAATGATATTTTGGATAAGTGTTGTGTAATAGTGTTTTAATGTTTTATGGTGTAGGATGTTTGATTGTAATTGAATTGAGAAGGGGATGATGATGGTTTGTGTTTATTAGGTTTTATGTTAATAGTGAATTTTTGGATGTGTTTTTTGAAATGGTGATGGTTTATTTGTTTTTGTAGAATTGGTGAATTGTTTTGATGAGGAAGTATGATGGCTTGTTGTGGGGGTAGTAATATTGTGGTGTTTGGACGTGGGTTTTTAATATGAGTTTTGGTGGGTTTTTTTTTGTGGGGTGGAGGAAATTGTTGTTTTATTGTTGTTTGTTTTTGGTAAAGGTGTTAATGTGTATATTTAGATATTGGTTTAGGGATTATGTGTTTTTTTGTTGGAGGATATTGTAATTTTATTAAAGTTATGTTGGTGATTTATTATGGTGATATGGAAATCAGTAAGGGTGGAGAATTGGGATGTGTTGAAAAGTGGAGTTGATTTGATTTTATAATAATTGTTATATGGGTTTTTTAAAAGTTTGTTTTTTTTTTTTGGTTGATTGTTGTTGTGAGTTAGGGTGTTGTTGGTTTTTATTGTTAAGTGTTGTATTGTTTTGAAATTATTTTTGTAGTTTTTTAGTGTGTTGAATAGTGGAAGTTGTGTAGTAATGAATAAGTTTGTTGTGTTGTGTTTGGTTGGTGTTTGATGAAATATGATTATTTTTAGGTGTGTTGTTTTTTAGGAAGGTAGGGGAAGTGAGAAAAGTTTTTTATTGGGTGTGGTTTGTTAGATTTTAATATGGGAAAAATTGGAGTTGGGGGTTGGAATTAGGTGGTTGTGGAGTGAGGTGTTTGGGGTTTGATGGTGATGGGGTGGTTGTGGTGGGTTGGAGTGTTTGTATTTGTGGAGTGGGTAGAGAAGAGTTAGGGTGTGGTGGGTATGGGGTGTGTGTGTAATGGTGGTAGAGAGGTGGATGTGAGTGGAATGTGATCAGGTGTGGTGGGTGAGAGTATATTAGGAGATAGGGTATGAATAGGGAGAAGTGAGTGGAGGATGGAAGGGAGAGGAGTATTGGGGTTGTGGGGATTTATTTATATAAAAATAAGTGTATGATGAGGTATGAGGATTGATGGGTTTGTTTTGTGTGAGATTAAGTGGGTTGATTTGGGTTTTGGTTTTGGTGTGGATGGTAATATTTTTTTGGTATGAATAGGGTGTGAGTTGTTATTAGTGATGGTAGTGATGAAATGGATTAATTTGTTAATTGTGGGGTAATTATTTGAAATTTTTGTTTGTTTATGTTTTTGTTGTAGGTTTTGATTTGAGGTTGTGTTGGTATTAGCAGTAATGGGTTACTTTGGAAGGTTGTGGTGAAGTAATAAGGTTTGGTGGTAGGGTGTTTATGATTGGTGGTGTGTTTAATGGTTATGTTAAGCTAAAATGAGTTGTTTTAGTAAATAAATGTTTTTTATTGTAGATTTTTTTTTGTTTTGGGTGGTAGTTTGTTGTTGTATTATATGATTTGTATGGGAGTGAGGATTTGGGAGGGTGTATGTATTTTATTGTTTATGTGGTTTTGTGTTGAGTGACAATGTTTAAGGTAGAGTTTTAGGAATGTGGGTAATGTATGGTGTTTGTTTTTTATTATTAGGAGTAAGGGTTTGAGGGAGTTTGGTTTTAGGTGGTAGTTGTTTGTGAGTTTGGTGATTTTGTGGTGTTGTTTTGTGGGGGAAGAAGAGTGTTATTTGGAGGTAGAAGGGATGTTGATTGTTTGTTGTTTAAATGTATTATTGGGTTTTGGGATGAGGTTTTGTGTTGGGGGGGTTGAGTGTTTTTAATTATTATGTGGGGAATTAAAAGGGGTGATAGGGGGTGGGGTGGGATAGGGAAATGAGGATTGTGAAGATTGGGATGTGGGTGTTGTAGGGTGGGTGTGAGTTGGTTGTGATTGTTTGGTTATAAGTTTGTTGGGATTGAGGGGGTGGGGGTGTTTTTTTTTGATTTAATAGAGTGATGTGTGGTTTTTTGATTTGTAAGAAGTTGGGTTGTTGGTTTAGGGTATTTTGGAGTGTATGTTATGTTGTATGGATAAGTATAAGATTTGGAGTATGGTTAGTGGTGGTGTGGTTGTTTGTTGTGTTAATAATTATGTTAAGGTGTTTGATATTATTAGTTATTTTAATAATTTGGTGTGGGTATGGATTGTGGGAAGGGGGTTGTAAGATAGGTTAGTTTTGGGGGATATTGTTGGTTTGTAGTGTTGGTTAAAGAAAAATTTGGGTGGGTGGTTGTAAAATTTTTAGTATGGGTTATTTTGTGTGGTTTTTTGGGGAAAGGTAGATATTTTATATATGTGGTTGTTTTTTTTTGTATTTATATTTAGGTTTTGTGGATGGGTGGATATGAAAGTTTTTAGTGATGATGTATTTTGAATAGTTTGGTTGTGTATGTTAGAGTTATGTAGGGGTGGTGTTTGTGATTGTGTGTTTATTTTGGGGTTTGATGTGGTAGTTTGGTGGTATTAGGGTTTTTGTGTGATATGGTGGAGAATGTTTTGTGGTTGTATTTGTATTTGCTGTATTAATAGATGTTTTAAGAGAAATTTGTTTGTATTTGGTATGGTTGTTTATTAGAGTTGTTAAATTTGATGGTTATGGTGTTGTATAGATTCTTAGAGATATATGGGGATGTTTTTGAGGGTGTTAGTAGGGGTGATATTGAGGTGATATTGTTGAGTTTTTTTGTTGGTATTTTTGTGGGTAGTTGTTTATTTCGAGGGGTTGGGTTGTGTTGGAAAAGTGGATAGTAGTGGTGAGTTTTGTTTGTATAGGATTGTGAGTTTTATTGTGGTGGTGAGTTTGTGAGGTTAGTTATAAAGTTGTTTGTATTAGATTGGGGGGGTAAATAGTATTTTGTTATTGGGTGAATTGGAATAGATTTGGTGTATTTGTTTTTGTTAAAATATATTTTTTATTTTTTTTTTATTGGGAGTGATTGGGTGTAAGATGAAAATATAAAATTGGGGATGTGGGAGGATTATTGGTAGTATTTAGTGATGAGGGAAAGGGTGGGGTATATTTTATGAAGTATTAGGATAAGTAGGTTGATTGTTATGAGATTAAGTATGTGTGGAGGAAGTGAGAGAGTGGTAGGATTAAGTGAAGAAAAGATATGATTAATTGGAGTGTAAGGGGATATGAGGAGGTTGAGTAATTATATAGTAGATAGAGAAGTAGATTGAATTGAATGTGAAGATGGGAATGGATGTTGAGTGGTATTGGTAGGAGTTTAAATGAGATAAAATTAAAGAAAGTGAAAGGAATTATGGTGTATTTGAGAGAGATAGGAGAGATTGTTATGTAGAGGTGAAATGGGGTGGGGAAAAAAAAAAATGAGTTGGGAGATTATTTTAGTTTTAAAATGGTGGTGTGGGGAGTGATGGTTAGGGAGATGGGGAGTGTTGGAAGTAGATATGGGGATAAGGGTGGGTTTATTTGGTAGGAGAGTAATGTAATGATTTGGGGGGGTTGGTTGAGTGGAGTGATTGTTTAAGAAGGAAGGGGTATATGAAAGCAGAGTGAATATCGATTGAGTTGGTGTACGGTTGACAGTAAGAGTTTAAATAGAAGTGCAATGTCTGTGAAAGTGTTACATAAACAAGAAAGTCAAAGACGGCACACTCATGGATTATGATACCCATTCCAGAAAGTATATACGGGGGAGTCTAGTGCTACCGTCGCCCAATGGCAGTTTTCTAAAATGTTAGGCAGAGGCACATAGTTCCAATTGCAAAAATGTTTTAAATTGCATAATCCATTATATAAGAAACAATCTAAGGCAATAAATCAAGTCCTATAAAAATTACGAAATTTAAATTTTTATACGATCCCCGGGTCCTATCAGTTATATTTAGAAAGAAAAATCCTTACACAATTTCACGCACAAAAAACAAAAGAAAAAAAACAAAAAATGGTCCTTTTACGACCTAAGTTCACCGAGTTCCAGCTACTTAAATTTAGAGTATTTTCGAGATACGAAATAGGGGTTGTATTTAAAATGAATTTAAAAATAATTAATATACACGTTTTGCACCAGGCCGTATAGTGGTTCAAGAGCCATTCTATAGTACCTTGTTTCTGGGTTCTATTCCCGGCTTAAATCGGGATGTTAACTTTCCCTTTTATTCTTAAGATGTAAAGGTGACCGCCCACTTTATGTCTCCACAGTAAATGGTCAATAATTCGAGGCTCAGAAATGGTGAATGCTTTCTGAGCAAGTGCCCGTTCTTGGAGAAAAATAAAAAGAACTGGAATTTCAATATCATGTTCACAGTTTATTACTTTTCGTCTCCTATACTAAAAACACGTTCGTTTCCAACTGCACCGGTGAACGTAAGAAATAAAGAGGTGCTTGAATTATATGGCCAATCTAAACTTCCCGATGAAAAAAGGCGGCGCACGATTTGCGAAAGGTTGGCCGCCATTGGTCCATCTATCTGTGGAGAAGAATGGCGTTTATTATTTGGTTGTTCATATCGCAGTGATCAATCGGCTAAAAGTTTTGCACAGATTTACGATGACGAAAAGAAATAATATTTATGAAAAATTAGTGGATTTTCCTCCACTAATCAAGTAAAGTCGAAAATAATTTTTTTAAAAATTAAGTCTGTAAATGAAGTCGTAAATCAGAGCGCAAAATAATCCACATTTTAATGAAATCCCAAAATTTAGTTGAAATAATTAAATCTGGGAGAAAAAAAATCAAACTTTTCCAACATTCAAACAATTTCACTTCACTGTGAACATCCGCGAGGAAATCATTTTATTAAATAAACTAGCTGACCCGGCAAACGTTGTTTTGCTATATAAATTATTCCTAGGTTTATTTTAGTAGAAAGAAATGACTAACTTATTGTGAGTTTGTGAGGATGTGGTATATGAGTGGAAGAAGCATGGAGCGCTGTGAAGGATGCTGGAATATAAAAATAACACAATACCAAACATATTTTTAATTCATTTTAATTTATTCTTTAAATTTATATATATCGCTAATTACAATAATGTTACTAAAAAATAATATCAATCCCTTAACGCAATAGAGTGTACAATATTTTTTGTTATCCCATCTTTAGATAACACAAACAAACTGGATGCCCACTTTATGGTTTGCCCACTCGAGAGCATGCCACGTATAACTGTCCGTGTGAAAAACATGGTGTGCTTAAATCTAATCCACAAACAGACATAGTTTGGCCTTGAGACTTATTGATAGTCATTCCATAAAAAATTTTGCCCCCCCCCTTTCCCCCCCCAAAAAAAGGATGAAAATCTGAAACACTTTCAGATTTTATATACGCACTATAGTGCTATATATTAAAATCGTATCATAATTTATGCGTCGTCCCTATTTTTCGTCCTTATTCCATTAAGTTGCAAAAGTGTATCGTTATTCATGACTGTGCTGTATTTTTCTTCCTTAATTTATAAAACCCATCTTTGGAATCGAAATCTATCTTAAAATCGCCTACTAAAACTGTTTCACAATCTTCGCCAAGTATATCACAACTATACTTCACCGTTTTATATATTGTTTCCTACTTTAACGTCTCGACTCTCGCCAAGGAGGCGATGATTAAACATATGCAGTTACCATGACGATTTTTTGCATTTATGCAGAAATCGTAATTTAGAATTAAAATGGCGATTTGGAACAACATGTAAGTACAGAATGCCGTTACATTTTCATTTATTTTGGATTACCAATTAATGTAGTTTTAATAATTAAATGTCTTCAAATTCCTTAACTGCCGCGTTTATTGCTAGTTTGTTTACTTTAGTTATCACCTAGTTCTTTTGGGTGCGTTGAAACATGCTTACGTATTATCCGGGTTATTATACGGTACTTACGTATCTTTAAATCGCATACTGAAACTGTTTTACAATCTTCGCCAGGCATATTCTTCCTGTAGGCATATTCCAACTATACCGCAAAGACATTTTAAATGCTGTTTGGAATGGGCATCATAATCCATGAGTGTACCGTGTTTTCCTTTCTTGTTCCACAGAGCATTTCTTGGGAATAGAAATCTATATTAAAATCGCCTAATAAAACTCTTTTACAATATAAGCCTATACGCCAGGCGTTTTCTAACTATACGCGAAATATATTTATAATAAATTGTCACGTTTTGGATCCACATTTAGTGATCAATTATCAAAAATTGCAAACATTGTGCGACTTTCAACATTTTATTAACGCCCCCCCCCCCCTCTCCACATTATCTGGCAAACACATTTGAAAAGTGACTCGACATGCTAATGTCTACACAGAAATCCTGATTGAAATTAATAGCACTCTGGGGCTAAACATTTTAGGGTGGACCGCCCTTATGACTTAGGGGTATGAGACATAGTTAAAAACCTATTCTCAGACCTAACGAATATACATAGAAAATTTCACTAAAATTGGTCGAGTGGTTTTGGAGGAGTTAGGCGACTAACACTGTGACAGAAGAATTTTATATATTAGAAGATAGATAAATAAATCTAGAAAAAGCTTGTTAAGTGTGACGTCAATATGAAGTAATAATCCCTTTCAACGGTTAATTTCTTTCAACGGTTAATAATCACTTTCAACGGTTAATTTTGTCACGCAAATAATTAACTCTTTTACTCTCGGAGATGAAATGGTACCGAAAATAGCGAAAAATCGCTTAAAAATTAGGGAACGGGTGCATTTTCAGATTTTTAAAGGAGCGCAGATTGTTTTCTATATTTTTATACATAATTATGAAAAATTTCAAGCGGATCGTATAAGCGGTGTAGATGTTACTAGGCTTTTTGTGTTAACTTTGTAATCTTTTTTGCAGTAATGGCGGAAAAAGTTTTATCTCGCAGTCAGGGATCACAGCGTAAGTTTGTAGTAAGGATGATACGCTTTACGAAATAACTTCCCACAGAGTACAATGCATTGGGAATATTTTGAGTGCTCCTGTAAAAAAAATATAAATGCTAAATAGACGATTTTCAATAGGGTACATGGTACGGTAGATAAGAATAACATATTTAAATTTCGTCGAAATCGATGCATATTTACGGGAGTTAGAGCACGGACGGACGGACAGATGGAAGGACAAACGGACAGACAAACCGAAATCATAAACACTTTTCAACCTTGTTGGAAAGTGTTAATAAGAAATGCATTATAAAAACATCCATAAAAAATATTACAATATAATTATTTTTTTACATTTTTTACAGTTAAAATTTATTTTTAACGAATTAAATCGTAAGAAAAATTATCCAGTAATATTTGAAAGCATGTTAAGAAGTACAAATAATTAATAACCTTCAAAATATTTATTTCGTGGACTATCTTTGTGGACTAAATTTTCTTTATATACATATTATTCAAAATTTCAAACATATGTTACTGATACCAACTTATTACGTATTAATTTTTTAATTATTTTGAAACTATAGCAGACATTTCATCAATACATATATAAATTCTAACGAACTCTAACTCATAAAATAGGCAGTACTAAGCAAAGAGTAAAATCTTTAAATCTACTGATTGAATTTCAGTGGATCCTTCCATTCCTTTTACTCAAAAGTCGTGAATAAGTTGAGAATTTTAAGAGATAGTGTTATTAAATTAGGGGCGGTATCTCTCTTTAATACGAAATAAAATGAAATTTTCTCAATTTTTTATGATCGCAAAACTTTTCTTGGATACCAATGAAGCTGCTTCAATGCGACAGATTTTCTTTCTATATTAAACCTTTTTTATTCTTTTAATGTAAGTTCACAAATTTACTCTGTAACGTTTGTATAGAATGCATAAGTTTCTGAATTTCTTAAACTTCATTTGTACAATAAGACTGGCTGTATCAATCATTCGATGTTGTCTCTTTTTATGTGACGTAATTTAATTATGTAGTTTTATCACATTGTGGTATCTCAGTAGAATCAAAGTATTTTATTTGATTATTTTTGTCCAGAAAGGTTTAATGAAGTAAATGGTAAATATGCAGTATTTCCAAGAAGTGTTCTAGTAAATCTCTCATATTAATTCTTTCTAATGACCAGACCAGCGGTCTGTGGGAGGCTTGACCACCACGGGCTCTCCAGATCTTGGTCATATCATTTATTTGGGACGCCTAGAAGACAAAGTTGCCACCAATGAGTGGTCTCCTAATTGGTAATCAACTCCAGGTGAGAGACTTAGCACCTGAAATCGGCAACCCCAGAAGTAGCATTATGGCATGAAGGATATTGGTGAAACGAGCAGATTTTACGTGCAACAACTCCCGTTAGCATACATGGTTCCACAACAGTCCAGCCGTGAGAGAAGTTTACCCTCCGAAGTACAGGCCAAGGCGGCGCTGCTTCTCTTCCCATGTTCTTACGAGAACTAACTTTAGGTACTAGGCCAGTGTGTAACATGATATAAATGATAAGTGTGCAGTTTTTTTAAGTAGTGTTATAGTAAACCTACCATTGTAATTCATATTCAATGAAATCCACTCCTTATTGGATTTAATGAATTTCGCCCTTCAGTCACAAATTTTCAAGTACTTAAAGCTTTCGTTAAAGAGTCGAATTTTTAAAAGAGACTACAAAAGTATTAAAGCTTAAAATAATTTAGTAAAAGTTCAATTTACACCCTTATTTAACATGAATGGTGCAAATTTTCCATGACATAAATTCCTAGAGCAAAGAAAACTCACAGGATATTACGAGTTACAGCAAAACCCTTTCAAATTCGCTCTACAAATTAAAGCATTTCAATATCTTCAACTCTTGAGTTATGGGACATTAAAACAAGCTCCAATCAAATTACCTGGAACCTTTTCTTTGATTCAAAATGAAAGAGATTTCCTCTCTTTTGACGATTGCAAAACTTTTCTAGAATATGAATAAACCGTTTAAATGAGGATTGGATCTCTCCCCATTTTTTTATCATTTTTCCTTCCATTTTCCTTTGATACGAATGAAGATTCATTCGTATCGAAGGTCATGTTTCTGTAGTTAGTACTTTTTCATTCATTATGTAAATTTCACAAATTTCTTCGGGTAAAATTTATTCAGAATGCATAAGTTTCTAGACTTCACGAAACTGCATTTGTATATCTGGCTGTATCAACAATTCGATAGTCTCTTCTTATGTAACGTAATTTAATTATCTAGATTTATCACGTTTTTATATGTCGGAAGAAACAAAGTTATGTTATTTGATGATCTTTGTGCAGAAAAGACTTAAGTAAATGATCATTGTGCAGCCTTTTTCAAGGACAGTTCTAGTAAATCTGTTATTGTATTTCAGAATCCAAAGAAATTTAATCCTATAAATTTGATGAAATTCGTTCTTTTTATAAATTTTTAAAATTTCAAAACTCTCTCTAAAGAGAAGAATGTATTAAAAGAGATTGCAAAAGCATTGTTACAAAATTGGAACGTTGTTTTTGAGCATTAACGTGTGTTGTGGGCGAGAGAGTTGTACAGTCGTTATTGCAAGTGAAATGAGTATTTGAGTATGTGACCCCTTCACCTTGGCCACAATTTCGGTTATTGTTTTAGTGACCTGGCGATAAAGTTAGTTACTTTGGCCACTAAAAGAAAGTTATCGAAACTAGTGGAATTTTGGCTGTATCTAATTAGGAAATAAGTTACTAGAAAAATCTAGAAAAATGATGTCACGTCCGCTTGGAATTCTGTAAATAAGTAGTCACTCTCATTGCCCAGTTAGTATGTGTTACAGACTGCGGATATTGAGAGCAAAGCGACTAGATTCACACCGCGGTTTGAATAGTGTTATTGCTGTGTTGATTAATGATTCATCGTTAACTGTGTTACTAAATTCTGTATTTTTGTGAAATATTTGTTATTCGATTCGTCGTATAATATATTATATCCGCATTTTTGGATTGTTGGACTATTTTAACATACATCCACTACCAGCTTTTTATTACATTATGAAAGCTTGACATCATTTCGAAAAAGCTCATTTAAACCCTCTTTTAAATTGAACGTTCCAAATTTTCCAGGTCATATATTCCTAGAGGAGATAAAACTTACAGGAAACTACAGCAGAGCCCAATCGAATGCGTTCTGCACAAATTAAAGCATTTCAAAATCTTTTACTCTTGAGTGAATGGGACTTTGGAACATACTCCAATCAAATTACCTGGTATCTCTTATTCGATTCAAAATGTAAAGGAATTTCGCCATCTTTTTGACGATCACAAAACTTTTTTTCTCGGATTTGAATAAACGTTTTTAATGAGGTATTTGGATCTCTCCCAACCTTTTTTTTCTGTTCTTTCATTTTTCAAACAGTTCTGTTAATATTTGTTCTGTATTCATAAATTTTAAAAATTCTTTTATTTCTGTAATAAGTTCGAGTGTAACAAAATTTAGTTCTATATTTTTTTTAATTATCTCGTTCATAGAAAAGGAATATTATGAGGAACGATTTTGATAATGAATTCCCCCCCCCCCAAAAAAAAATATATATATAATTCGTGGAATAAAGGAAATTGAGAACTGTTTAAAGAAATTTTTATTAAGAGACTATAAATAATTCTAATTTACAGTGTTATTATAACATAATTGTGCACAGTTTAATATACGGGGTGATCAATATTAAAGACTACCTAATGGTTTTTCTAATAACCCTTAAATCTGAGGGATGTGGCAACTATTTTAGCACTGAAATATAGTTCTCTGTACCTTGTTTAAGGGTGGGAGACAATTTCTAACACTGTTGGACTGTTACAACTTTATTTGTGAGACAAAACATTAATGGAGATTCACAGTGTTACTTAATCCTGTAATCATTTTGTGTTGGAAAAACATAATTTGATTCCAGTTTTTTACATTATCACTTTTTACTGCAAATGTTGAAAATGTGCATCAATATTTTGAATGCAAACATGAACACGTCGAACCAGTTTCAGTTTTTCATCATCAACATCTCAGAGATATATTTAAGAAAGTTAATGGGCGGGCTATACATGCATTCGAATGGAAAAGTTTATTGCCAGTGTGGAAAAACAGATTTTCTCTGGTAATTTTTGTACGACGCCTGAAATGCGATCATTCTACGTGATATTTTACATTCCAGAGTCATTCAAGAACGGTTTTTGTCAGCGTTATATTTATCTTCAGATCTCTGGCACTTTTTAAGGTATAATTCTCAAATTTTGTATTTAACCTCATGGGTGTGTGGGGCACATTTTACTAATTGAGATTTTTTTGTTACATCATCACTCTCCACTTTTAAGTTATTCATTAAGTAAAGGCGGTAAATAATTAAAAAAAAGAAAAGAAATGAAAATACTCAAGAATATATTATAGTATTTCTGATCCCGAAACAAATATTCGAGAAGTTAATTCTATAGTTCTCTTCACCAGAACAACAATTTCAGCTGTCCATGTGGCTTGGTGGCTAAAGAACAATTCTATCATATATTCCGTCCGGGTTCTATTCCCGACTTAAATTTGAATGTTAACTCGTCCGTCCCTTCACAGGAGGTAATGTTGGTCACTCACTGGGTGCCCTCATATTAGAACGGCCAATGCCTTCGTGTCGTGGTAGCGGCGAATGCCTAATTGACAAGTACCACTGACGAAGATTGCAAAACTCTATAAGAACTGCAAGTGCTGCTGTAGAAAAAAACCGCCCACTTGCTCTTTATTTGGCCGTCGTTCGTCGTACAGCAAAGTTCTATATGCCATTCGTTTGCAAATAACGTATACTTACTATTAGTTTAATTTGCCTAAGGGGTTGTCTTCATATTTAATACTGCATCAACCTCGATTTTCTCAATGGCAACACCGTATATTGACTTTAATAAACGAAAGAAAACCTTCAGTCTTAATTCAAAGAAGCGAAATTCGATCAGTCGGAGCGAATTTTCTATCCTTTGCGTACTGGATACTATAATAGTTCAAATATTTAAAAAAATGTCAAATTCATGCCTGGAATGCTAAAGATGTTAGTTTTTCAGAAATAGGACGTTGTACTGGAACACATACATCTACAGCATCTAATTCTATCCCAGACAGCACAGCAAACTTGCATCAAACTTGCAGCAAGCTTGATTTATCAAGTCAATAAGCTTGAATTAAGCTTGAAAATTCCAGGCGTGTAAGCTTGATGCAAGCTTGAATCAAGTGTTCTAGTTTACACTTGTCCAGCTTGCATTAAGCTTGAAATTTCAAGCTTGAATCAAGCTTGACATTTCAAACTTAATTTCAAGCTTAAAAAATTTTCCCAAATTTTTTTTTTCTAAATACACGGGGCGGCCACCACATACTTTATTTTTCCGCGCATTTCCCCCCTCTATTCTGTAATTTTAAGTTATTTTAATCTGTTTCCATCGAGTGTCCGTGGCTAGAATAGAACCCATGCCCTTCGGTTCGTAGCCGAGCGCGTTATCCATTCAGCCACCGGAGCCTTGTGCAGCTATGACTAAAGTTTGAAGTGAATTATTAAGCGGTTTTCTGGCCAGATTGATAAGAGGGCGATATGTTATTTGTTTGTTTTTTTTTCCATGGGATGCATCAAAATTAAAATAATTTTATGTGTGATTTAGAGAATCTACTAATAGGGAAATAAACATAATATAAACTTAAGAGCAACACATGTTTTAAAACTTTCGCAACACTCATGAGCAATACTGCCCCTGGCCAAAATCGAGACAAACGACTGATTTTGAAATCAATTTCGTAGTATAATTGTATTTTACTACGAAAACCCATTCTATATTTTGAAAATATAGAATGGGTTTACTTACTTAACACAAATTTTGTGTTAAGTAATCTGAAATCAAAGAAACAGATAGTTAAACGTTACTTCGAAATGCTATATCACAGTTGCTAACATAACATGTATGGAATACAAACACTTTAGTCATTTTTGTAAATATTTCTTATAATAACAAATAATTGAAAAATTTTGCTATTTTTTAACGCTAAAAATTCTCTTTACAAATGTGGTTAGTTATTTTCCTACATATTGGTATGCTATATCGATATAGAGCATTTCGAAGAATTAAAAATAAGTTTAAATTAATTTATACAAATGTAAATTTGAATTATTTTTATTGTTTATCCTTTATAATTAAAAAAATTATTTAACTTCTGACTTTTTTTTATCCTTTGTAATTTTATTTTAAAAGTAAGATGTAAGATTTTTGGGCCCTAAAATCTGTAGGCCCTGGGCAGTTTCCCCGTTTGCCTTGCCGGTAATATGGCACTGGTAATAAAATAAACACATCTTTTACGAAGCAAATTTGATGACGCTAGACAATTAATGTCCATTCTCTTTCAAGGATGGCGCCATCAACGCTCCTTTAAAAAGGAAAAATCAGACGAGTAGCAATTGCCAAGCTTAAATCAAGCTGTATTTAAGCTTGACAATTCAACTTGACTCCTGCAAGCTTGCTGCCAGCTTAGAATGGCTTAGAACTGCCAAGCTTTCATTAATGCGTCAAATTCAAAGAAATGTCAAGCTTGATTTAAGCTTATGTGCTGTCTGGGATACATGGAAAATATTTTGTTTGGGGGGGAGATAGTAGCGGACGCAACAGTAGACGCTTTATAGAATCACCATCAAACTGCAGAAACCTCCAATTTATTTGCATCAAAATTTGTCATTTTTAAAACCGATAACTTTTAATATTTTTCTGCAAAATAATTTAGTTTACGTTAATTTTATGCAATTTAAAAAAAAATTGCAACTTAGTAATTTTATATATGGTCCGTTTACTCATGAAAATAACACATTTTAAATTAATCTACTAAACGTAAAAATTTGAAATTTTGCACTTTCTGCATCTATTTCCATCGAAATTTGGCTAGGTGGCAATTCATAATGTTTGCGAGTATAAATTTAATAATTCATAATTCGTATGAATATTTTATCAAAAATTATAACAATAGTAAATTATGTTTGGGTTGTTTAGTACTAATAGTAAGAATAAAAATCAGATACTTATTATCATTCTTATATGAGAAATGCATTAAAGTATGGAAAAATATTTCATACTTTAATGAAGCAGGGGGATTTCGGAAGCTCATAACTCAC
>JAWZYV010005298.1:0-10626 GCA_038373885.1 Cheiracanthium punctorium
GAAGACTATGGGGGGTACAGCATGTGTTTGGAAGATTTCTATGGGCGCTATCTGAGTTTTTCGGATAATTTAACATTGTATAAAACAATACATTTATATAAAAACATCTATTAATCAGAGAAAATAATCTCTACATACAACTCTTACGCTTTAAAGTCAAAAAATAATGTATGATATTTTTATTTGTTTTTAAACCAAAAAAAATGTAACTGCATGTAGTATTTTAAACATTCGTAATCGTACGTAATGCTATGTACAGTGGCGTAGCCAGGATTTTATTTCAGGAGGGGGGGGTATCAAATTGCTAACTAAGTATCAGATGTAAATAAATATCACATTGTAAGCTAAGTAAAGCGTCAGATTTAGGAAAGGAGGGCTGCAGCCCTCCCCACCTCTAGCTATGCAAGACTTGTTTCTCGCGTTCGAACTAGGAACGAAAGTAACGAGTAACGAGTACTTAGTAACCAGTAATGAGTTTAGAGTAACGAATACGTACTGGTATTAATATTTTTGTTACTTTTAACAGCACTAGAAATACGACAGTCAAAGCTGTTACTCAAACTTCTTGAAGAAATACGCGAAGGGAACAATGATTTCCAGTTTTGTCTCATTAGATTTTTGATGTAAAGTTCTGTGAAATGTAAGGACTATATAAGTATTTGGCTGTTGGATTATTTGAGTGCCCTTCTAAGCCAGTATATCTGAATGTTTGTTGACGTAAATATTACAGTGTCCTGGAATTCATGGGAGTGCTATTTGTCATCCTTCTATGCCCAGCATGGGCGCCCATAAGGGGAAGCAAGTGCCCCTCTCCCCCCTCCTCCCACACACACAGTTCAAAATATTGTCTTATGATGTAAACAAAATTGCATCGCAAAGCAAAATCGGAACTTAAATTGTTAAGTGTGAATTTCGCCCCCTCTAGAAAATTTTTTTGAAGTTTGCCGTCTCCTAAATACATTTCTATGGGCGCCCATGATTCTCTGACACGCAAGAAGAATCCGGCAACAGTGGCGGCTCGTGGGATACAGCAAGTACAGCCGGGCTGCACTTGAAATTATCAGCACATACTCTAAAATAATTTATTCTACTAATTTTCATAAATTCAGATCAGAAATGTTGAATTCCTACGGTAAATTAAAAAAATCTCCGAAAAAAACCAAACAAAAAAAATCGTATTGTGGCCGGATCGCTCATTCAGAAAAAAAGCACTTTAATCTTCCCGCAATTCAATTGGGAAAATCTGGTTCAGCCCAGGGCGCTGAAAAGAAAATTGGCAGCACCGTTGCCATGACAACGACTACGTAAGCAGGCTCTCCGGGATAGGGAGTATGCAGCTGAACCAGCCGATGAATGATTTTTTAACGGCGGCTGAACTTGAGAACTCCACTAACTGATTGGGCTGGGACGAGAAGTGAGGGAGGGGGTAAGGAGAATATATGTTTGGAAAACTCTCGACTTTATATTGCTGAATTTATCAAGAAGGGAAGTCTGAATAGACGCTTATGAATGGACAATTATCCATCAAAGCAGTATTGTTTTTATGTAAGCAAGAACTGGCATTTAGAGGACATGGCGAGCGAGAAAATTCTTTAAACATGGGAAATTTTAAAGAGCTTTTAAAATTATTGATATCTGAATTAAAACAACGCCTTTTTATGGGGACATCACTGACCGATTCGCATGTTTAAAAGAAAGGAGGATTGATTTGACTTATAAAAAATAAGTAAGTTTTCTTTTTTTTCTTTTCTTCTCAAGTTATCGTTACAAAAGAAAATTCTAAGGAAACTTCGAATCAGACACGGATTAATGCTATTTTGAGGATAAGAGCGGCTGGTTGAAATTTATGTCCATTTTATGGAAGTAAAATAGGATCTCTTACATTCTTAATGTTTTTTTTTTTTTTTTTTTCCCTCGGTGAGGGCTTAATCCGCCAGCTTTCGAATTCAGTAACAAAGATTTTCCAATCCTGTCCGGAGGAAAGGGGGGGGGGGCTCATATGCTTCCGGCTGCACTAACAGTTTTGACCACGGGCCGCCACTGTCCGGCAATGTAGGGCATTCTTAAAGATGGGTTATTCCCTAGATCCGAAAGCCTGTATGGCAGCCTTGGAGTCGGACAGAATAACTACCATATTGTAAATTCGTCTGGGGACAAGTCTGCATTCCATCATTGCTTGTATTATATTGAAATTACGAGAATATTCTGTACATAAATTACTAAAGATTTTTCGGGTGTATGATGCCCTCGGTAACAGTTCTGCTTGCTACAACATTGATTAAAGTACACCGAAGGGCGATGATTATTTTTCATAGACTTAATTATTGAACAACATAAAGAATGCAACAATACCAAGTACTGAAAACTGAAATTAATTACCCGCGCTCCCACTGCAATTTTAGGATATTTTGTTTTGGAATCTGTTGTCAAAACCACGTAAAACAACCATTTTAGTTTTACCTAGTTCAATTTTCTTAAGTATTTTTTTAAGTAATATTGGATTTTGGCAGTATATTTTTAAAAATGTAATTTTTGAGATTTTCGTTATTTTTGTTCAGAATTTAAATGTATTTATTTTTCATGCTCATTTTTATAAAAATACGTAAAACATACTGAGACCCCACCAACCATGTTTTATTATTATTATTATTAAAACAAATTTAAATCTTTCGGCACTAAAATATCTAAAATCCATCATTCGTGCCTTTTTAAGGCTGTTCTTTTAGGAAATCATGCAACTTTTGAACAGCTTTTTAAACAATTTACTTGTGCTAGAGACTCGTAAATCTTTTACAAGCTGTCCTATAAACTGTTTCAAACGATAAACCTATCGGAGTTACGGAACACTCAGGAAAAAATGCTAAACATACGGAATTTAGTAATTTTTCCCATAACAAGTAATTCTTCGGCTCATTTTTGAAGGAGTTTAAGGGTTTATTAATTTTTTCTGACAGTTGCGTGAGACATAACGGTTGACTGTTAGTGCATTGGTGGCTCTAGAGTGCATTGGATGAAGAAGTATTATTCATTTCTTCAATTGTTTAATATCATTGGTTCGCTTTTAGAACTGTTTGAATCCTGAAATATACAATTAAGAACACTGGAGAGTGAGTGGTGCTGCCGTCTATCAACAAAATAATGAAATAATAGCTAGCACAGCTAGCTATAAATGTTATAATGTTATAATAAAATGCTATAAATGTTATTCTCAGCTTTATTAGCACTTTATTAATACAGCGGCGACTCTAGGGTAAGTGGCACCTCTCTGCTAAAATAAAAAAGGCGCCCCCTTTCATGCTCTATATCAGAGCGAATCATCAAAATGACGCCCCTTCAAAGACGGCGCCTCGTGCGATGCTTACCTTGCGTACCATGTCGGGCGCGCCCCTGCAATAAAGTACATTAATAACATAACATTAAAACTTTTTAACAACTTTATCTGCTGATCAAAGCTTTTGAACGCATTAGTATAAACCAGCATATGTTTTTTTTTTTTGTTGTTGTTTGTTTGTTTCTTTTCCATGTTAGTACTCGTTACTGCAGTTCTAACTGCTAAATTAAAATAGTACAGAGGGTGTTTACACACTTTTAGAACGATTTCGGGGCCGTTTAATTCATGTTTAAAATGTAAAGACTATTTTTTTAAATGTTCGATCTGATAGCCTTTTTTCTGGACTATAAGTCTGCATCGTGATTTCCATGATAGAAGAGCTTTTCGTAAAATTTCCAGGGGTATTGCTTTCCATTCCCCTCCCACTACTTTCCAGACTCCATCTATCGTGATGGGTTTACGTTTAGAAAAAGCTCTTTTTAACAGACCAAAGATACAATAGTCCATAGGTGAAACGTCAGGGGACTTCGCAGGAATATGTTGAAAAGGTATATATGCAATACCTGTATTAGTCTTCATTTTCTCAAAGAATGCAGTGGTAGTTTTTGAAGTATGACTTGTGTTGAGCCACATGTCTCGGCAAAAGCTGGTGCAAATTATGTTTTTTTAGCTTTTTAAAGTTGTAAATCTTGGTTTATTATTTTATTTATTGTTGCTACAGATGTATCTAAAGACTTTGCAATTGATCTCTGTGTTGGCGGATTTTCTTTTGTTACCAGCGATTTCACTTTAGAAACGTTTGAAAAAGTACCTTCCTTTTTCAGATCTTCGTTTGGAGTCTTCTTTCCATGTAGAAACAATGATTGACGGTTTTTACCTTGACGATTAATAATGTTGCTTATTTTGCACTTAGAAATTTTAATACCATGCATTTCACAACGTTTTTGAATTATGGAATAAGAATATTTCTCTTCGGGAAGTGCAAAAGCATATCCTTCAATCCACAGATTGTTTACATATGACATTTTGAAAGAAGAATAAATTTAAAAGTAGCAGACGATATTTCTCATTTCAAATAATAATCTGTTGCCAAAAATTTTTATTCTGAAACATTTACTTTTTTTAAATTATTTATCGATATCGTTCTAAAAATGTGTAAACACCGTCTGTAGTTTGTAAGTAGTTCCACACCGTAGGCAAGTGTTCAGACCAGAAACATTGAAAATAAAAGTAAGGAAAACTAAAAGGTACATACATATGAATTTAAAATTACCATAAAACGTTCCCAACGACTTTCCTTGTCCGTAAAAATAAAACAAGTATCAAAGAATACTTACTAGACATTGTGTGATAAAACAATGCATTACGATCTAGACATTGTGTGTTAGCGTAAATACCCCTTAGAAAGAAAACCACGGGGGACACCTCCCTCCCCCCCTTCCTTCGGCCTAAATAATCGGCCTCAATCCCACAAAGAAAAAAATAAAAATAAAAACTACACATTTTGTGACAAGTGTGTAATCACTAGTAAATTTTTTTCCTACATAAAAATTATGGTTTTATAGTTTAAAACAAATAGAAAAAATGGTTCCAAATGATGAAAAAGTTTCATTTTACTTTTAAAAGAAAGCATGCAAATGATTTATGTATTTATAGTTTCCATACGTTTGATAGCATTGATAAAATAAAGGCATTTAATATTGGACTAAAAAAATTTACCCACTTCCTATCGCTCTATCGAACTGAAACTTTGCATGCACGTGCAACTCCGATAACACTCAGTACTACGTTTTTTTTCTTTTATAGATATTACTATTTATTATTATTATTATGATTATTTAATGCTTTGATTCAAAAATCGTATTTTTTAGCACATCGGAGCTCGTATCCCCCAAACGATTGATCGGACATTTTGCATTATTATATCGTTAAAATATTCTTCCACTTCTGCTAAAGTCGAAATCAGTTCCGATTGTGTAATTTTCATTTTTATGTTTCAGCAATTTTGGAGATGAATTATCTTTTTCATTTTAAAAACGACTTTAAACTTGGATTTAGTTGAAAAGTTTCGATTCGTTGATATTTCATATGATGAAGAAGTTACGGTATCTAGTTTAAATCCAGATAGTCCAAGCTGAAACCGT
Organism: Cheiracanthium punctorium; assembly: GCA_038373885.1. Classification (NCBI taxonomy): domain Eukaryota; kingdom Metazoa; phylum Arthropoda; class Arachnida; order Araneae; family Cheiracanthiidae; genus Cheiracanthium; species Cheiracanthium punctorium. The sequence goes on from JAWZYV010005298.1 coordinate 5,476, forward strand.
CTCCAAAGACGGCCGAGCGCATAACACTCTCACCTGGGAGATGGGGGGGGGGGAGTGCCTGGTTTAAACCCATGATCGTGATCGCCGACCTAGCAGTTCGGAGTTTTCCGTGATTTTCTCGAAACTTTCGTAAATACGAGTTAGGACCCCTTAAAAAGAACTTCGCGGAGGACACCACACCCCCTCCCCCTCGGCCGTGATCCCTCAAATTAAATCAAACCAAACCAAGTTCAATAAGGGCAGTAGGAAGCTACATTTTCTTTCAATATTTATTGAAAATCTATGCATTCTATTGTCAGCATGCAACATGATGTTCTTGAAGTGTCACTGTCTCAGAGACGGAAATCATTTATCGAAGTCTAATCTCAGCTTGCTGCAGTAGACAAAATACATCTTATCTATATAAATAAAATTAGACTTTTGTCTGTACATTTCTTGGAATTCAAAAATTTTGCGATTTCTATCCGTTTCAAGCACCTGGAAATCCGGTGCGACCCTCAAAAAAAAGTTTGTCTGTCTGTTGTTCTGTCATTCTGTCCGTGACGCTTTTTTTGTTCAGGCATCACGTAAAAACGACTGAAGCGAATGATACGAAATTTTGTGTCATGATAGGTGGTCACTCAACTTAAAACATAGGCATCGTATTTTTAAAAAATCTTGATTGGATTTTGAGATTTTGCGAAAATCCTTTCAAACTGCGTAAATTTGTGTTCGAGCAACACGTATAAACGACTGAAGCAATTGAAATGAAATATGGTATCATGATTGGTGGTCACTCAACTTAAAACATAGGCGCCGATTTAAAAAAAAATATTGATTAGATTTTGAGATATTGCAAAAATCGTTCCAAACTGCGTAAATTTGTGTTCGCACATCACGTAATATCTGCAAAGATGGAAAAAATGATATTTGGAGAAATGATAGGTGGTCACTCACCTTAAATTATAAGCATCTAATAAAAAAAAAAATCGATCAGATTTCGAGATTTTGCGAAAATCGTTTAAAACTGAGTGAATCTTTGTTCCCGCATTACGTAATAACGAGTAAAGCGAATGTTATGAAATTTGGTCACATGATAGATGGCTGCTCAACATAAACTATAGGTGTCCAATTTTTAAATATTTTTATTAGATTTTGAGATTTTGTGAAAATTCTCTCAAAATACTTTTATATTTCTTCAAGCATCACGTAATAACGATTAATACGAATGATACGAAATTTGGTGATATGATAGGTAGTTGCTAATCTTAATTTATAGGCGTTGAATTTTTAAAATATTTTGAATACATTTTGAGATTTTGTGAAAATCGTTTTAAAATGCTGAAATTTTGTTAGAGCATCACAAAATAAAGACTGCAAGGAATGAAACGAAATTTGGTGACATGATAGGTTGTCACTCAACCAAATTCTAGACTTCCAATTTTTCAAAAATATTGATTATATTTTTGAGATTTTGCGAAAATTATTTCAATATGCGTAAATATTCCTTCGCGCATCCCGTAATTACGACTAAAGCGAATGCAATGGTATTACTTAGTTACTCTCTAACCTGCAATATTTTAGCAATACATAAAAATTATAATTTCGCTTTCTTTACTTTGGCAACATACTGCATCTATTGTGTACTCCTACAATTCTGACGAAAGTTCTTGCTATTTGGAAATTTGCATTCAGTACTAACACGCCAACAACGGGTACTTCAGCTAGTATCTTATATAATTAAATCGGTGAGTAAACTAAGTATGCAGCTGGCTATGTGTGTAGGTTTGTGATCTCTAATCTTCTTATGCGTGCGCCTTTCAATCGCATAGCGCCTAGACGGTTGGTCGCAGACCTACCAAATTTTGTATACGGCTTCCCTAGAACATGTCCTAACACACCTCCAAGCGATATTTTCGAAATTCGAATCAGAAAATGTTTTATTTTATGTTTTGCGCGATTTTTGGCATTTTTTTCTTGCTTAATACGTAATAACGCCGGTAATTACACTCGCAGTAAAGGTATATTTGTACCATCTGATAGAGGACAAAATTTTCTTTTAAAAACAGTTTGTTCTGACTGTGTAACATAATTTGCAGATTTTATGGAATTTTTTTTTTTTAAATTATTCTTTACGATGATTTTCGTAAAGTAATTTTAAAACTGTTGCATCTTGAATTCTGTCCGTCCGTCATAACTTTTTGATATTTTGTCAAATGACGGAGCATGCATTTCGCCCTCTTTTAAAAGAAAAACCGGAAGGAAAATATAAATTAAGAGATTTTTTTTTTACGAATTTTTATGTAAAGAAGGATTTTCAATTTAATAGCAGCTGTTTAAAAATTTCGGTGTGATATCTTGCGGTTTTGTTGTCTTGGAAACACTAACAATAAATAAAATTGTCAGTTGAAAAAAAATAACATTACTTTAAAATAACCGAGTTTTCGCATGTGAAATGTACTTAATTTTGATGTCACCAGTTTAAAACCCCTATTGAAACTCAATCATAATAACGGACTCACAAGCATCGAATGGTGCATCGATTGTTTCATGTAGGTTTTGTTAATTTAGGTAAAATTCAATGCAGTCATCTGCAACATAACGGCGCTAATCATGGGCGCCGGCAGCATAGGCCAGGGGGGAGGAATGCTCCCCCTGGATTTTTGTATGCAGTGTTTTCCCTTGCTTTTTTGCCCTTTCCAACATGGTAGCCATACGTTGAAGTAGTCTTTGCCCCCCCCTTGAGTAGTCCTTGCCCCCCCCCGGAGTAGTCTTTGCCCCCCCCTGGAAAATATTCTGCCGGCGCCCATGGCGCTAATGTATTGTCCATGCTTTACGAAATACAAGATAAAATAAAATAGTTGTCACCATCATGCAATGTTATTTATGTGGTATATATTAATGCTGTAAATTAAACCTAAAAAACAGAAATATATGATGTAGAAATCAGGCATTTTGAAAGAGAAAAGTTTCGTTGCATACCTAAAGATCTTTCTTTTTAGGTCACCAGTGACACTGAGGTAGTTTTTGTGTCAGCATTTTGCAATCATTTCAGATTTGCACTCATGACGTATACTTTTAGTCACTATTCAAATAATTTTTCACTTTTTGAGGTTCCACATCACCGTATTTAATTCGAATTATATGTCCCCTAACGTTCCCTAACGTGCGGAGAACGCAGCTAGTTTAAATAGAAAACACGTCGTGTATTCGTCACCGAATAATTAAGGCAGTGGGAGTCCGACCAGGTGGTCTAAGTTCAATCCGTCTCACCAGTGGCCGAGATCATAAAGCTCTCAGCTGGAAGACGGAAAGTGCCTGGTTCAAACACAGGTCGCGCACGTCGACCTAGCTGTTTGGAGTTTTCCATGATTTTCTCCAAAATAGCTTGAATACAGGTGAAGACCCCTTGGAAAGTGCCCCCCCCCCCGCAGTGGGCGACCCCCGTTGTACCTAGATCAATTCTAGATCTAATCGGCCGTAATTCTACAATCAAATCAAATCAAATAAATCAGAGGGTTAATTCGATGATAAGAAATCTACAGTACCTTATCCACGTAGATATTGGATTTTGTTTGTATTTTACATAAACGAAATTATCACTATGATTTTTTTTCCCTATTTTTTCTTTTTTTTTCCCTTACGAGCGTTTATTCTTTTTTTTTATCCTGATATCTAAAACTAACGTTTTCAAGTAATTAGTATCAGAAAAACAATTATTGAATTATCAATGAACTAAGTGAATCTTTTTGTGGTTATGTTCCGATTTCAGTTAACCAAAACGCTTTTGAATATACCGAGTTGGGTCAAACGAAGTGTTAATACCTCAACTTTTAATGAATCATGTACTATTTGATATTTAAAATAAGGTAATATTTAATAAGTTTTCTAACTGCCTGCGACGAGCTAGTATGGATTTGTATGTTGCTATGACTGCTTCACCTTGAAACTTCTCTTAAATGCAATTTTATACTGTTCAGACAAATTTAGCATGATTTTTATCTGGAAAATTTTAAATGTCATATTCAATACTCAACATTAAAAAAAGTATGTAAGTAAAAAAAATCAATATATTTGACGGTTTTTAAGATTATTGATTCAAAGCTCATTGATAGCAAAATGGTTTGTGGTTTCTTTTTTATTGTGTAAATTATGCAATAACGGTAAGACGTACTCTGCTTTATACGTACGTTCTCTATACAGTCGAGTAGGCATCAGTTAATTAACTATCTTCATAAAAAGTAAATAATATAAACAGCAATGGGAAAGTTGGACAAAATCGGGTAAGAGTGCTAAACCGGAACCGAGAAGATTTCATAAATGACTGTTGTCATCTGTCAGAATACGCATGAGAATAATTGCAGACAGCCGGGATGTTTTTTAGAGTTGAACGAAAGATAATGAACACTATTTGTTTAACAACTCCAATCAGTGCCGATCCTAGACCTTCGGCCGCCCACGTGCAAATTAAAATTGGCCGCCCCTCTTTTACAAACCTTACGCTTTAAACGTTTAAATAAATTACTACTAAACACCTGAAAAAAATCGTTTAAATATAAGTATGGAATGGATGAAAATCAAAGAGAGAAATATATTAAAGTACGCAATTTATTTTCAGAAAAATACAATCTACAACTACAATAAATATTTCTGATCTTTCAAAAAACTTATAACAACATTTTTCGAGCTTTCTTAAAGGCGAATCTATAAATAAAATTAGACTTTTGTCAGTACATTACTTGAAATTCAAAAATTTTGTGATTTCTATCCGTTTACGGCACTTGAGAATCCAGCACGACCCTTAAAAAGAAGTTTGACTGTAATTCTGTCCGTGACCGTTCTGTCCGCTGTGTTGGGCACAGCCAGCTGTCGTCAAAAAACGGTCGCTAGATCTGTGGCACGCGATGAACGTTTCGATCGTCCGCCATCTTGCTGGTAGTTAAGTCGAGCGATGGCAACGGCTGCCCTTTTTTCAGCATTGGGAAAGGTTTGCGCCTCAAAGGGTTAAACGACGGAAGTATCTCGATCATGCTTTTTCCCTTTCAGCGATTCTTCAGATGAAAGTGTTCTTTGTACAACAGTAGTTCATGGAGTACTCGTTCCCTTTTTATTAGCACTGGCACATGCATTGGCGTCGGAATCGGGTGGGGGGGGGGTAGCAGAAGAGGCAGG